>VWZZ01007161.1:271173-321169 GCA_013399095.1 Psophia crepitans
TTTTTTTTTTTTTTAAACACAGATGCTACCAACCACCCTTCCTCCCACTGTAGATGGGAGGCCTAGAAGACGTGAATGAGATCCTGTGGGGTCCTCTCCTACCAAGGCTGACAGTCAAACACCCGGTAGTAATCTAAAACTGCCTACTTTTAGTCACATTAACTTCTTCCCTTTCTGGCTTTGTGGATATTGTCTAGAATAATGCCAATAATGCAGAAATCCTTTTGAGCTCAAAATATTTTAGATAACTTCTTCAGCATTCAAAGAAATTTAACTTTTAAAATTTTCTTAGACAGCTCTCAAAGTTAAAACAATATAGTAGAAGCACAAGCAGATCCTCTGATAAAGCCAAAGGGCTCCTGCAGAGCCTATGTTGTACTGTTTTCTGTGATTCTGCACTAAATACATGTTGCAATGCTGGAAAAGCAAATATTAGGGGATTCTTCCTACACAGCAAAGTGTACTATAGACATAGAAATAAGGAAATTGATATCATATAACAGATTAGAACAAAATAGCAACCTTTGATCTATTAACCCAGTTAATAATAAAACTTGATGACAAGTTTTCAGGAAAGAAAGTAGAAAAGCCCTGTTACCCCAATAAATAAGTCACTTAAGTCTGCTTTAATGCAAAACACTTTTTTGCCTAATTTTTAATTCACATCTCAAGTAAACAGGCTTGTTTTCATGACGTTTGCTAACAACAGTCCCCATTAACATAGTCTTTTACAAGCAAAATACATCCGCTGCCATTCAATATTACTTATTCATTTTACCTCTATGAATAATGAATATAGCTTACCAAATGTTGAAGAACTTTAAAATGCTATATTATTCTTAAAAGCTTTGAAATGCACTCAGGAAAAATCAGAGGGTGTTGGGGTTTTTTTAAATATAAAAATATTATGGTCCTTTAAGTACATATTTCTACTTAACAGTGCTAATATTGGTCCTTAAAATTTTCTTCTAGCAACAGGAGCCCATGATTATTTAATTACTAACAACTCATAAAACCAAAGCATGGTTATATGACAAAGTATACCTATATTATGCTAAAAAGATGGCTAAGAAATGGTGCCTCTTACATGCCATAATGGTTTCCCTTGGCCAGTCATATCTGCATGTATTTTATGTATTTATTCTTAGAAAATAGCATTGGCATTCCAGACAAAATGCAGGTACAGGAGGGTGAGATTAGATGGATGTTACAAAATAGTTTTAAGGATGAGGCAAAGGAAAGAACAGCCTCTGTTATACATATGCCAGGCTAAATGAAGTCAACTGGTTTAGAGCAGGGCTATTTGATAGCCCGCTTTTCATTCATTGCTGGGTCTGCAGTAGAAAAATCCCAGTGTTATTTTTGGACCATAAACTCAAGTTTGCAAGGATTGGCAATCAAAATCTCTGCCATGCATTCACACTCTTCAATTTTGGCAGTTAATCCTTACACACAGAACATACATTTTGCTGGCCCGACTTTTCCCTAAGCTTGGGACTATCATGCAAGGCAGTGCTTCATTTCAAGGAGATAACTATAAGTAATCGCAGGATTAAAACGTCCCCAATCTGAAACACTCAGGAAAGCACAAGTCCTTTAGAGATCCTTAAAATTATAATTGAATGCCCCAATAAAAAGCCTATTTGTGTTGCACACCATATTCAAATACTCTTGCAACATTTTTTTCTTTTACCCCCACAGAGTGACTCTACTGGAGTCCAACTACTTCCAGAAGGAGCTGATGAGGTTTCTCTTCTCTTACAGGAAGACCAATAGTAATATTCCTCCTTGACCTTTACTGTGTCAAACTTTAGCTCTCCAACTGCATTAGATTTTAATATTAGGTTATTTTCACGGTTTATACTAGAAATGCACGTTTAAGCGGTTTTTTCCCCAAACGTTAGGAAAGCTAAGCAGCATAAGGTTGAACCATTCCTATAAGGCACAACTAATATTTTTGAAGATTGCAAATATCTGAGACATAGCCACACTATATCTGCTTCAAGTTGATAAAACTGAAGGAATCAGATGTCTTTGAGATTATTACAGATATTCACTGCCAGTAACAATTAGGCCACAGTAGGGAACTTATGGGGAAAAGAAAAACTGCAAAATTACATTTCAAGTGTATACAAACTAATCACACATTTAAAGTATATACCACCAATATCATGTTTTAGTCATTGCTCTGCTGTATAATTATTTTTTTAAGGAAATGCACATATCTGATGAAGAGAGTTTCAATTAAAAAATCTTGGCAAGACACCAAGGCTTAGTTCTTCAAAAGAGTATTCTTTAAAAGCTCAATCCCAGGCTGAAAACGTCACTGCAGAAGCAATAAAGCACACAAAGTTCTTAACATTTTAGGGAGATTCAGATAACATAGGGACAAAACTAGGGGATTTTTAAAAAGCCAAAAGAAAAGATATGTTGTTAATGAAAGAGCAGCAGTCAGCAGTTTTCAGATTCAGAGCCCATTCAACTATTCTAAGTTTAGGGGCTGATCTTTTCCTCAAAAAAAAAAAAATTAAAAAAATAAAAAAAATAAAAAAAATCAATGCACATGCATCAGTCCTCTAGCAACATCATACAGGCACTTTCCACCCAGTGCGAGTCCTGCTCTGCTTTCACAGCCTGAGTTGTGGAGTTCAAAGCAGCACCATCAGTAGTCCTGTACTAACGTTTCCCAACTGCTCTATATCCCTGTCACCAGTTATCAAAGTTAACTGGGCTTCTGTACACGATTCAATAGAAACATGCTGTCCTCAGGTGGTTTTCTCTCTTTCATCAGAGGCTGGGACCATGTTAAGAAACAGGTTTCTTTTATAGCAATGATCTTTCAACAGAATTACGCTGCCTGTTACCATTAAAGAAGTCATATAGAGAGTCACAACAGCCTTTTATAAATCCCACATTTTAAGGATCACAAAGCTATACAGCACTTCTGTCAGAAATCTGCAGGGTGTCTTGTTAGACAAGAGAATTTAGCTAATTTAATTACAGTTTTGATGGACATAAGAATTGGAATAACCACATTTCACTTTACCTTTCCATTTGGGATGTCAATATTAGAGGGAAGATTGTCTTAGGAAGAATTAATTCTTCATCATCTTTAAAACAAAAATTCACAAAGTAAGCCTTTGTGATTACAAGGATTCCTGAACTGCCTAAAAGAAGTCTTCTCCTAGTGACCACTATTACCAAATAAGCAATAAGGTGTCATTTCTTGGAGGAAAGGCCAGTACCTCAATACAGAACAATACAGCTCTTTCCAATTGTTCTTTGGCATATTTCCCTGTTTGTACCTTCATAACAGATTAACATGGTGGCTGTCCTTATATTTTGGGAAAAAGTAAATTGTACTAAATTTGTGTAAACCTTTGGATAGCTTTAAACAAATGAGCAACAGTATTTGTTGCAGTAACAATAATTTCTACTGTCATTTAAATTAATCAGGCTCAGTCTGTACTTTCTATTAAACTGTTACAAAAGGGAATCTTTTTCCCCATTTAATTTTTTCCGCTTAAGGTATAGACAAATTTATTTCTTAGCCAGATCTCCTAAGGAAATGAGATTTATGCACTGAAACTGCATAACTCCAATGACTTGTAAATCCATTTGCAAATTTCAGTTAAGTGCAATGGGGAAGTAAAAATCCTGCGGTATTGAAAATTATTATAAGCTTTACAACATGTTCAGGGAGAGAGGCCCTTGCAGTCCCCACTTATGGCAAGGAAGGCTGCAGAATGAACTTACTCTCCAAGAGCTCCAAAATTAGTTTATTTTTCAGACATAAGTTCTACCTATTAAGAAGAGACTTGTGTTTTTAAACGTTCTGACTGTCCCTAAAGTTTTCATTATCGGATGAGCCTTTAAGTGACATCACACCTTTTACTGCCTAGCCAGTGATTGAAATATAGCCTTCATGACTAACTCCAGGCATTACTTGAAAGACATTACCTGAAAGCCTTCTGCCTGGCTACATGAGCAGTACTCATAGCTCCAGTTCAGTTCTTAGCTATCAGATTTCTGGTCCTAACTGAACGTGAAATCTCAAAAATTTCCTTGTAAAGGCCACATGCTAAATGAGTGCAGAGGTGAGTGCAAACTACCACTTCTACTAAGCTCTCCAGATCAAAACTTTACATGGAGCATCAGGAGCTTAGAGTGCCTCCACCATGTGCTCTCTGGATAAGCAGAGGATTTCTGCTTCCAAAGCTCCTTATCCAACACCATCCAGAAGCACTAAATGTTTTACAATGATATTTCAGAGGAAGGCTCACCCACTGCATCTTTGCAAACAGCCCTAGCTAGCACTGGAACAGAAGAGTAGCAGTGACATTTGATGTAATTTCATCACAAGGAAGAAAATACATGCTTACTTCTATGAGGCACTCCGGGACCTACCCAATTCCAAATTTGCCCCTTTAAAAAAAAAAAAAAAAGGCCAGTGTATTTCATAAACAGCTGAACATAAGAATCTATTTGCTATGTAAAAAGAAGAAAAAAAAGAATATATCTGAAAGAATGGGTTTTCTCCAAATTTCTCTTTGAGAAGAACAAACAAATTCTATTACAGACTAATATGAATGAAAGTCCCTTCAGTTTATCCTCAAACCCTCAAAAGTCAGAAATACACCTTTACATACATGCACACAATAACAGCGTAATCACAAAATGGGAAAATGAAGCTAAAAACTCATTAGAACTGATGGAAGCAGCTTTTAAAATTTACTTTAATTGGAGTTCATGCTAATTCATGGATGGCTACTAGAGAAGACAGTTCACATTAGCCTCTCAGAATCTAGATATGTGAATCTAAACATGAGACTTCTAATTCTGATACCTGCTATCGAACCTTCTCTGCTGTAGACCGCAGCCCTACATTAAGCCACCAACTGCATCCTAAGGCAAAGTTGTTCAAACTAGTTTGTGTGCTTAAGTGGTCTAGCACAGCAATAGAGAAAGACTGAGGCATTAACTTCAAACACTTACGAGGTTTGCTTGTGCAAGCTGCAGTTCTAACAGCTAACCAACATTTAATTAATTAAACTTAGGGATCACCTCTAAAATAGGACTACAAATGAGAAAGTGCAAATATATTTAATCGGTACCATTTCGAATTGTTTAAATTCGAAGAAATCTCATGATTGGTACAAAGAGGACTTATTTAATAACACAAAAGTGTTGATCATCAGAGAGGCTTAATACAGAAAAATAAGAGACCACAGCACCTGAAGCCAAGAATGTTTACTCAGGTTTATTCAGAATACAAATTAAAAAAACGGATTCCTAAAAACATTCCTTTAGACCAGCCACTATATTTTGCTCACTTTCTCTCTCTCACACAATTAACCCAGGAAACATTAGTGGTTTTTTTAAGTCTTGATGGTTTCTTATGTACCAATATATTTCTTACTATTGACAGTACGTCAGGCCAGTAATGTACGTTCGAGGGAATAAAAGCTATATTTAGAAGAGAAAAAGAACAAACTGACAAGGAGAAAGAATGCAGCTACACAGAACTTATAAGAATATATGCAATATGTAACAAGAGGTCATCCTTGCTGGAATGAATTGTAAACATGATAGCATTAAGAGCTTACAGGAAAGTATAACCAATGAGGTCACTAGCTCAAGAGAACATGCAGACTGAACTGAAAGCTACCCATTTTTCACTTCCCAGTGTTATGCACATCACAATCAGATTTTTAATAGCTTTATTTCCTTTATTTTAAAGGATAAATTTATGCACCCAGATTCCTACAGCTCATTTTGATGCCTAACACAGTACCACATTCTTCTAGTTTCCTTCTCCCAGTTTTTGAGGTGATTTTTTAAACATCCTCCATTTCATACGATCTCATTTAATGTCATTTCTGTTTTATATTCTCTTCATTTTAACCCTAAGATCACATCTGTATTTACTCTTCTCCCAGATGCCTCCCAGATGTCTTTTATCATGGAATTTAGCTTTTCATCCTTAAATCTACTGATTTGCTCTCTACTCTAATTCCTTTTTGCTTTCCATGATGCAGCCTGACCCTTTTATCAGCTATCCCATCACTTTTCTGTCTGTCTGCCTTTTCTAAAATGACTCCTGAGAGACTCTGCAGACCCGAAGCAAAGATCCACTAAAGATCATCAGTGTCTGGAGGAGAGAAATTACAGTTCTTGACATCTAAAGAGATCCTCTTTCAAGGCTCTTCACTTTTACAGAGCCAGAAATTTTACAGTACCACCGGAGCACTCTGTAGTTGTAGTTGCATTTTTGAGGAATATCAGGACATGAAAAATCCTTTGTGACTTGAAAATCTAAGTAACAGAATGATGAAAGATGAATTATTAGCCTCTCACAGCACAAAAGAGAATCACAAGAAGCTAGAAGAATGAGGAATAACTTAAAAAAAAAATAAAAATGAATGCTTGTCTACCAGTCCTCAAAAACCAGACTACAGGAACATATGAAAGCCTGTCGGTCAGCTGGGTCTGAAGATTTTTATAAGTTAACCAGAGGATAGAATTTCAGTGTATGATCATGTGGAATGTGTTACCAGCTACAATAAAGCCAAAGTTCAATAATAAGCATCAGAACTAGCTTTAAATATCGTATATGAGATTGCAGTGAGTTATGACTATGTCCAAAGAGAACCTCCTCTGATGATTTAAGACACACATTAAATCATGAATGTACGGATGTCAATGAATATTTTCAAAAAATATGTTTGATATCCACAAATCAGTGCTGCAATTCTGAAGAAACATTATTCTTCAACACTGAGGGGGAAAAAAAAAATAAAATCACCCCTAATCCTTGCCTTAGCTTCCACAACTCAGCTGTTAGTCACAATGTTGTGACATATATTTCTCTATATAAAAGGCTGAAGTAACAAAAGAAAAAAAATAAAATCACAGTTAAGCACATAGCTGACAGACATCTGATGGTTTTAGATATCCCCACTTGACGTCTAAACACAACTGCACTTACCAGTTAGCTTTTTTCCCCCCTACTTCGTGGCACATAACAGCTAAGAATCAAATCCTTTCATTTTATCATCTGGCCATTCACTGTATAATCTATACACAACAGAAGTCTTTTTAAAGTCACCCGTACTAAACTAGAGGTACCAAGATAACATTTATTACAGGACCCAAAATGCCTTTTAGCCATTTTCTACTTCAAAAATAGAAAAGCAGATCCATCCTGGGCATCATGAACCCTTGCCAAAAAATTAGATGTCATTTTATAAAACCAAGTAACCTAAAAATATTAAAAATCTACTAAAAATGTTCACCCTGCTGCCACCAGCTGACACATGCTGGGAGAGAACGTGGCTCTTTCAGTGTGTCCCAAAGCCATGGCTTGCCAAGGAACCTATTTATCCCCTACCAAAGCAAAATCATGTAATAGAGGACCTTACCAGTATAATCTCGCCTTTGGTTTTACATCATGGACTCTGATACATCAGAAAGAAAAAAAAAAATAATTCCTCAGGGATTCAATGCCACTTACAGTTTCACAGTCAGAAACACATCAAGTCTAGCCCAACAGCAACTGAAAAGAGCATGAATTTTAATCACATTCACACACTTAAACACCTCTTCTTTACCACATTAAACAGCCTTAAAACTGCTTTCTCTAATCCATTTAGGAAGATAAACAATTACTAATACTTCCTTTATCCTATAAACATCATCCTTCACAGACTGACACAGACCTTTCAGATTGTATCACAAGGGAATCAGGAAAACAATATATACCACGTCATGTTAACATAATGAAGTTGTCTATGTTAAATACAGACTATTGCCATTACGCTGCTTGTCCTGAAAATATTAATTATTAAGAACACATATGGACTTAATATATGCTAAATATTTACTTTAAATACATTTTTTAGAATCAAGTGTTTCAGAAAATGAAAATATGTCATTCCAAGCCAACATAACAAGGAGTATTCTAGGATCTTACCAAGAAAAAACACCAGGCTTCTTTCAGAACTTTCAGTCATGGTAACTTCTGTTCCTGGGATTCATACCATGATTCTGGCTTTGTCTCTCCTTTCAGGCTGCAGTGCGCTTTCAAATATTCTGTAAATGGAGATAAAAGCTTTTTTTTCCTGGAGTGTGCTTTCAAAAAGCTAAAAATAGTTCATGCTATAAGACAAACTTTGATTCATGAATAATTATCCACAATACTCCCAAGGGGTCAAGTCTTGTATACTAACTAGTAAATTACATCCGCTTACTAATGTTGGTTAAGATCATATGTTGATTTTCCTACTGATTAACTGAAACAATATAGTTAAGTGTTGGGTTAGAGAGTGAAGTAGAACAATGTGGGGAAAAACATACTCTCTACAGTATTAGTATCTTAATCTTTTACTTTTAAGTTACTTATAAAAATATTCTACATACTGTAGCTATTTTTCTACAAAAATTTCTTCCAGGTGAGCAATTACAATCTTAACACTTTCATCTGTAAGTTTATTAGGTATTAAGACAAATTATCTCGTGACTTCTTGACACAGTCTCCCCACCGTGCAAAGAACCTTAGTATGCTTTCAGCTAAGCATCACTTTTAAAGTGGGCTTCTACTTTATCACCTGTATTACGGCTAAACCAGAAAGTGGTTATTAATGTAAAAATTTTCCTTGAAGCTTAATGATTAGTAAGAGGAAAATAACTTTTTTTCCTGTTTACATTAAAACTCCATGAAGTATCATGTTTTCAAGAGGCTTTTAACCTTCAGTTGGGGTTCATTGTTACCCTTGTCAGCTGAACTCCTCAATTCTCTTAAAATATTAACTGTATAGGTTATTGCAGCCTCCAGATGCACACAGCATGGTCCTGACCAAGTGATCAGATACAACATAGCACGAAGGACTGCAGAAGTTCCACGCAAAGCTTTCTAACTGCTGTGTATCTCCTGAAAAAAGATTTTCTTTCAGCTGAAGGAATAGGATCTGTTGCTACTGCAAAGGCCGAAGCTACTCTAAACAGCGTGACAAGAGGAAGAAGTTATAGATGGTCTTGCGTTGGTTAACAACACAATACCAAAAAGAGAAGGAGTAAATATAATCTCAAATTAAAATCTTTGCATTATCTTCTATAATACCACCTAAACTCCATCCACACAAGATTTGAGAAGGAGCTTCTATTTTTGAAGTTCTTAGGGTGCCATTTGTTCCACTGTCAGCACTTCACCCCCTACTGGGTAACTGCAGACTCCTGCACTGAGACTAAGTGTTGTGGTTGTGCATGCAACACACCTAAAGGCTGACCTCCCTCCTGGAGGCATATGTCCAAACATAACATTGTGGTGACTACTATAAACACTTATTAACAGAGGTCACTTCTGGTGCAGCATTTTAAAAAATATATTAAAAACCCAACATCTTTCTACTACTGCAAATATGAAACTGGAAAAAGGGTAGATGTTATTACTCAATATAGAAATGATCAACAGTTTATTCATTCATACCAAATTGCTTCCTTGAGCCAAGGGAGTTGGCAGAGAAGAGCCCTGAGACCAAATGCCTCAGCAAAGTAAATGGGATTTTTTTTTCCAAGTGTCAGAATGAGAAAATAAAGTTTTCTACTTATTACTACTTGTTGCTCCTTCTTAGTTTATCTTAGATGGTAGGTTTTCTTGGGTTTTGGGTTGGTTTTTTTTTGTTTGTTTGTTTTTCATGTAAAGTATATTGAACTGTAACTGAACAGTAACTGTAACTTACAGGACATGCCTGTAGCAGAACAACCGGGGTCTTCAAAACCAGCAAATCCCAAGAAATCTTAATTCAAGGGAGGTCACAGAAGAGTTTTTCTTTATGAAAAAAATTCTCTGTAAGACAGCTGAGCTTAATCCTGAAAGTGTTTAGTTAAATAGTGTAGCCACAAGTTCAACCCACTTGTTAACTCTTTTTTAACTTCTTTATCCAAGTCCAAACCGCTCATTGGCTAGGTTCTTCGATTTACAACAAAATCTCAGATTCCTCCTGACTTGAATTCAAAATGAAAGTCCAAACTAGTCCCAAAACTTACAGTATAAAGACATTGGAAGAGAAAGAACATATGTAAGACTAAATTGTAAGCTGCACAACCCTGAAGAGGAAGACACTAGACCAAATGAAGAGCCCTTTGTAAAGAACTCAAATTACATCCAATCAAACTTCTAAAGAGACAATTTCTGGGACGTAAGACAAGCGACACAGCCAGGGAAGGACTTGGCTGAGGCAAAGGAGAAGCCACAGTCATTTAACTAGGAACAGAGCGAGAAACCATTGCTTGAGTAAGAGGAACCATGGCAGGTGTGGGAAGGAGCCAGCAGCTCTCACGCCCACACACAATGGCTGGTTCAGCAACCAGTTGTAACACAAATACAAGCTATGGTGCAAATACAGGGTTCCCACAGACCATGCTCCATCTGTTGATGTGGGTGAAGCAGTGGGATAATAGGTACGCTGTTGGTAGTTTTCACCTCTGAACTACCAACAACAGCCCATTTCACTCCCCTCCCATGGGATGAGGGCTCAATGCTGGTCTGGTAAGTAATACTTGTGGTGGGTACTGCCCACTGGAAAACAAGGAGGTGTCCTCCTGCACCAAACACGTACCACTGAAGACAGGGATGCTTGCCAAAAGGAAAAAATTAGTCTGACTGTTTCGGACAAGAAGGTACCTAGGTTTGTACAGCCGCAAAGGACTGCATATCCAGTTGATTTTGATTCACGCTGCTCCTTTTTATGAGCAAAAGTAAATGAAAAACTAGTGATTCTGAAATAAATGTAATTTTCCTTGAAAGTTTGCTTCCTGTAGATTTCAAGTTTAACAAAAAGTAGATGCTGAGGAAAGAAATTGTCATTTACAGTTAGAAAAGTGTTTGAGGCTACAACTGGCTCTTTTTTTTTTTAATAACGTAAGGCACATGGATTTCATAACCAGGAACATGTCATCACATAACGCTAAACAATTCACAAATTCTTTCTTCTTCTAGAATCACTGTACACACATTCAGAAATGAACCAGAGCTTTTTCTAATTTGATCGTGTATCTGGATAACCTTTATGAAAAGCCGCACATCCCAAACTGCCCTGTGGTGAGGATATATGCAACCAGTGTTTCCCTGGTGCTAATTTCTTTCTTCCTTTTGGAACAATGTCAGATACCAATTAGGTCTCTCTCTCTCCAACACAGAAGCTGCTTCCCAAAGCATATGCCTGAATGGATTTCCTTGACTTTCAGTGCAGCCTGGCAGAAGTGACAGGAAATAACTATTCATTAAAACATAAAAGTTATTTTACCTGTATTCTTTCCTGCCTATAGCACTTAACTGCTTATCTATTACAAAACCATGATGCAGCTTAGAATATTTTTTTCTATTTTCACATAGCAATCTCCCAAACACAGAAGCATGACTTAAGAAAAACCCATAAAAACAGAAGTACAGTCTTTGTATGACCATAAATACAGAAAGGAGTGCTTGCTAGTTTTGGGACTTCCAAGAGGTTTCAAACACGTGGTAGTACTTTCAATTCATTTAACCAAAGTAAAAAATATTTTATAGCATTATCTGTTTCTACAGTGTCTCAAATATCTTTTCTCTTTCATTACGCTTTCTAATTGCCAAATGACAGCCTAGCAGATGGTTCTCTGTTCTCTCTGTTGGTTATTTCTCATTCTTACTACTTTCAGAGTGCTGGTAGCATTTTGTAAACACTACCCATTACTTTGCACCACTGCAGTATCACATCAGTATCATACAGTAGCCCCAGCTGTGGAAATCCTGAGCAGACATTCCTACTGAAGGATTCCCCAAGGGCTGGCCACAGCAGTCTCCCTCAGACAGTCATTAGGATGAGGCATTAGACAAAGAGCACGTTCTTCTGCACAGCATGGAGTTTTTTTTTTCCTCACAGCACATTTCCTACCAGCGAATCTCGCTAAGGAGCGTGCCTTTGCATCACAGAGCAGCTTAATAATAATAATTTAAAAAAAGGAAAAAAAAGGAAAGACATAAAAAACAACTTGTATTTTACTCACACACAATATGTCATTTGGGAGTTCTAAACACCTAGAATACCACTAATTTGAAACACCCCAACAGTACCTTAGGGCAGCAAGGGTTCAGTTCCCCCAGGCTTCCCTTTTCCTCAGCCACCTCGGAGGGGTGACATCTCCCACAGTTCCTTCTCCCTTGATGAGCAGATGTCATGCACTACAGGAACTGCATGGCTGCACATCAGATGATGGGCTCTGACCCAGAAAGAAAGAAGTGGCTGATAAGATAAACTGTATCTGTGCCAAGTTAAATGCCAAGACAGCTACAGTGATCTTGCAGCAACATATCCAATGAAAACATTCTCTGTTGGGGTGTTTTTTTTTTCATTATTTATTTTTGTAAAGGACTTCCACAATAAACAAACACTTTTGATGGACGCTGTGTCAACAGTACTGTTGAAAGATGTTGAGTCCAGACAACCTTTTCAAACTTCTTTATATTATTTTTTTAAAAAGAGAAAAAACAGCTGACAGGATTTGTTTGCCCTCTGATTACCACCTCTGTGTTAATTTTCACATATTACCTTGCTTAGTTTCAAAGTCTTTATTAAAACCTCTTCAATGCAAAAACATTGTCCTTTGAATAATTATAAACATGAGACAGCGTATAAAAACTTCTTCTAACATCTATCTTTCCCACCCATGTGCTCATTAGCAGGCTTTAGTTGCATTGGAATATTCATGAAGTATAAATAATAAAAAACCCACGAAAGCCGCTAGAGTGTAGGTAGAAAATTTACTCTCCTTGCTAGTTCTTCACTTTCAGCTAACTTTCTTACAACCGTACAATAACTTGCAGCAAAATTCGTCCTTTGAGAGAAACTGCTGAGCAACATTTTCCAGTTAACAACGTACTCCATCTTTTAAATATACATACTGTCAGAGGATATTAATGTAACAACCCCAAGCTCTGATAACATGGCACTGCTGGCTATTAAGAGCAAGAGCTGGGGCAGCTAAAGAAATTCTTCCAAAATTAAGCAAAGGAAAAAATTTTGTGCTTAAGCAGATGCCATGTGCAGGAAATTTTTAAACAAACTTATTTCCAGTCTTTCCCAAGTCAGTTCTCTTTCTACCAAGTTTAGCCCATTTTCCAAAACATCGTTTTCATTTACCTCTCGTCGGCTGGGTAGTTTTCCACAGCCTTTTAACTTTCCTTTGAGCCTCTACAGATACCATGCATTTAGTAGACAAAGTCTTGAGGTTAAAAAACCCACAGTAAGAAATTAATATTTATGTTCAAAAAGTTCTAGCTCCTTATTACACAGGTTTTTTCCCCCCAAACTGATGGATTTTTTAATAACTAATCAGCAAAGATATATGGCCTTATAAACCATTACTATTGTATCTGCATAGTCCTGAAAATGTACAACTCAAGGTAAATTTACTAATATTTTATGAGTCATTTAAGTACTAACCCTTCTAGTATAGTGTAGTGCTGGTATGTTATTTATAGAAACATAAATTGAAATAACACAACTTTGTTCTTAGCTTAATGGCTATGTCTATTTGCTAACCAGAATTTTTAGAGAAGCTAGCAAGCACTTAAATGGAGGCTTGGAACAATGAGGATATTTCAAAACTCTCCTTTATATTTTCATTTTGCTTTATGAAACTTTTATACAGTATTTCAGTTTTATTCTCATTTCTTTTGGTTGCCTTTTTAAGCCACCTAGCAAAATGCAATGGACCCTCTTCAAAGTCCCAAAGCCTATCTTCCAGCAGTTAGCAATCTAGTGAGATTAGTTTTATTGTGGATGATCTTTCTGGGAGACTTCAGCTGTTGACCACACATCCAATTTGCAAAATTTCTTTTGCAAGATTCCTGGTGAGCATTTTTGCCACGTTTGACTCCTCCCTGGCAGAGCTAGCACAGCAAACATGCTATTAAACAAGTTTGTCATCTTGAACATCTTTGCTTTTTAGAGCACAGAACATTAAGTTAACCTAAGCTTGTACTGAAAAAGCCATCAGAGTTTCACCAAGACAGTTTTACAAGATGCAGTCAACATTCTAGGTTATTTGTCCTTTCTTCACCTAATATGCTTTGACATTATATTGCTACAACAGAATCAGTCATCCACATCTATTTTTAAACTATCCAGGTTTAGAATCAGATGATCCTTCTGTTACTATAAATCAGACTCCTTTAAACCTTGCAACAAGGAATTGTATTATTAATTTATTCTAATAAGACAAATCTGCTTTCAAAGCAGTGATCTCAGTAAACAGGGTAAATGGAAGAAAAGGGTATTAAAAAAACCCAAACCCAACACAGGAGACATTTTCAGTGGGGTTATGGTTTCTTCCAAATGATATGGACCAGCCACAAGGCCTTGTCTAACCCAGCTCAGATGACTAAAGTCCCAAAGACATTGAGTTACCAGACTACAGTGCACACTTAGTATGATCCTGACCATTCTCCTATTACTCAAAGCACTCTGAGATGACCCAAGTTCAGAATAATATTCAGCTGGAAACCACTATCAGCTGTCCTGCTTCATGTCATCTGAGAAATCCCAACTATCCTTGTTAGCAGTGTTTTGGGTTCTGTTCAAGTTTTAGAGCTAAAACCTTTCTGGTCAGCTTTTAGAATTACAGACTCACAGAATCATTTGTTATAGAATCACAGAATGGGTTGGGTTGGAAGGGACCTTCAAAGGTCACCTAGTCCAACCCCACCCCTACAATGAGCGGGGACATCTTCAACTAGATAAGGTTGGCTGTCTCAAATCACCTCCCCATTCTCCATATGCCTTAAAATAGAACTGTCCCATGACCTTCCTAGGCACAGAGGTGAGGCTGACAAGTATCTTTCACTAGATTAGATTCCTTAAAGGCCCAGCCAACCTAACCTTGAACACTTCCAGGCATGGGGCATCCACAACTTCTTTGGGCAATCTGCTCCAGTGCCTTACCACCCCCAGCCCCCTCAGCCTGCCTATGTGTGCCAGGTGTCTTGGCCCCTCACCATCTTAAAGGCTGGGCCCACACCACACACAACAGTGTCTTTCATGGACTGTGGAGACCAGGACAGGACAGAGGAGTCCAGATGCAGCCACCAAAGCACCAAATAAGAGAGGAGGAAAGCATTTTCTTGGTTCATTTTTTTGGAATTTTATTACATTATAGCCAACATGGAAAAGAACTCCTAACAAAGCGGCTAGGAGGGACCTTCCTAATGAAGGCCAACACTTCTTCCTGGCAGAACTCCAGTTCTGCTCCAAAGGAACAGCTGTCTCTAACTTCTTTGCTTGATCTGTTGCTATTCTTCCTGCCCAAAGATGGATACAACACTCCACATGCCTTACAAGCACTGAACAGAGGGGAAGGGTGGGAAGCGTGCTGGCTTTACTCTTATAATACAGCCCAGGATGCAGTTGCACAAAAGAAGAACTACGACACATATTTAGGATCCTACGGTTTTACCATACTACAAACAAATTCACAGATGCGTAGGGGTTAGAAGGGACCTCTGGAGATCATCTAGTCCAAACCCGCTGCTAAAGCAGGATTATCTAGAGCACGTTGCACAGGATTGCATCCAGACAGGTCTTGAATATCTCCAGAGAAGGAGACTCCACCACCTTTCTGGGCAGCCTGTGCCAGTGCTCCATCACCCTCACAGTGAAGATGTTTTTTCTCATATGGAGATGGAACTTCCTGCATTCCAGTTCGTGCCCATTGCCCCTCGTCCTGTCACTGGGCACCACTGAGAAGAGTCTGCCCCCTTCCTCTAGACATCCACCCTTGAGGTATTTGTAAGCATTGACGAGATCCCCTCTCAGTCTTCTCTAGGCTCTCTCTAGACCCAGCTTTCTCAGCCTTTCCTCATATGAAAGATGTTCAAGTCCTCTAACCATCCTGGTACTCCTCTCCTGGACTCTCTCCACTAGTTCCCTGTCTTTCTTGAACAGGGGAGCCCAGAACTGAACACAATACTCCAGCTGTGGCA
This sequence comes from Psophia crepitans, assembly GCA_013399095.1. Classification (NCBI taxonomy): domain Eukaryota; kingdom Metazoa; phylum Chordata; class Aves; order Gruiformes; family Psophiidae; genus Psophia; species Psophia crepitans. Next base: position 287,189 of record VWZZ01007161.1, read on the forward strand.
TCACCACGGCAGAGTAGAGGGGCAGGATAACCTCCCTCGACCTGCTGGCCACGCTCTTCTTGATGTACCCCAGGATACCGTTAGCTTTTCTTGGCTACAAGGGCACACTGCTGGCTCATGGAGAGCTTGTCATCCACCAGGACTCCCAGGTCCTTCTCTGCAGCGCTGCTTCCCAGCAGGTCAACCCCTAACCTGTACTGGTGGCTTGGGGTTTTTCTTCCCTAGGTGTAGGACCCTACATTTGCCCTTGTTCAATTTCATAAGGTTTCCCTTTGCCCAACTCTCCAACCTGTCCAGGTCTCGCTGAATGGCAGCACAGCCTTCAGATGTGTCAGCCACCCCTCCCAGCTTTGTATCATCAGCAAATTTGCTAAGGATACACTCTGTCCCCTCATCCAAGTTGTTGATGAATATGTTAAATAAGACCGGACCCAACACTGACCCCTGTGGCACACCACTGGATACGGGCCTCCAGCTTGACTCTGTACCCCTTGTCACAAGCCTCTACGCTCTGCCATTCAGCCAGTATGACTGAATTGTTGCTAAAGCTAAAAAAATGCATCATTTGAAATATAGCTACAGGTTATAATTAAGATTAACAATTAATATTAATAAAATATATATGAAAGGAAATTAATGAACTCCAGCAGAAACAGATTAAGCAGCATTTTCTCCTTGGGCATAATCTTTATTAACGGATTCCGTCAATCATTCTCTGAAATTCTACCATCAGGACAAACAGAACATGTGTCCAGGAAATTTAGGATGATAGCGTCTTGAAAACAAAGAAGAGAGGATTTCGGAAGCGTTCATACCTCTCTCCAGCATGTAACAGATGCCTTTATAAGTTTTAACAGAACCAGAATCATGGATTGTAACAGGATGCTCTGTGCATTATTCTCTCATCTCCCCTGTTGAAATTCCTGCCTGTGTTAATGTTGGTAGTAGCTTTTATGTTCTTAGTAGCATCACTAATTCAAAGTGGTTTGAAATACAGTTATCATTTTCACAAGTTATCCAGCCTAAGTGGAAATTCACACATGCCTCAGAAGATTTTTTTTTACTACCTTAAGACAGAAGTGGCTTAGAACAGGGTTTTTTTTAACACCACTTATTATTTGCTGACTATAACAACATGTCGCCCCCACCCCCCGCCGCAAACTGACATTTTAGAGCCACACAGGCTTAGCGTCTTCACTAGTTCCAGTGCTAGAAGTAGGCTGCATACAAGCCAAAGAAAGATGTACAGACAATACGGATTACTAAATTATTCCTAGCCAAATGACGTAACATTGCTCACCTGGAGGCACGTTTTGATGGCCCAGCAGGTAGTCATCTCTGAACTCTAAAGATGGACACCAAAGATCCCTGTGCAGGTCAGCCTCAAAGGCAAAGAATTCCTGTATCTTTCCTGCACATACAGCATAGGGAAGTACAGGGTAAGAAGGGAAAGAAGTTGACAACGTAGAATAGGAGAAGAAAAGCAGCAGGGTTTTTTCCTAACAGGACTCCATTATATACTTCTAATTATATTTGCTCAGAAATAATATAAGTATTTATATTCAGGGTGATAATAAAACTACAAAGGCAGTACACATTGCAAGAAGTGTTTCCATAGCTATTTCAGTGTTCTTTCATAAGATGAAGTACTAACATTAGTATTACCGCATTTTTGAAGGCAGGGGGGATAGAATCACGAATTAACCGCCAACAACTTGGAAACGCCATGCATATTTGTACACAACAGTCCTAAAATGGTAGCAGTCAAGCAAACACTACCTCGTATTCGCAGTTGTTAAGAGTTACGCATTATCCTACTGAGGAGGAACAGTACATTGTTTTACTTCTTTCTAACCCACATAGTTCAAATTTTCAATAATAAGTACTGTCATGAGTTATTTACAAGCGGGTCATACAAAATTTCCCTTGCCAAAATTATTCAGCAAATATTACATAAATAATTTTGAACAGCATCTGGCTCGGAGCTACCAAGTTTTGTACATGGATGTCATTTCATGCAAATTATCTCAAACACATCAATATGTTTCAAAATAAGACATATCAATAGACAAACTGTTCTAACTTTACCAGTTGTGGCAGATGGCAGGATGCAGAATGTTTGGAGCCTGACAGATATATGGCTTAATCCAGAATGGACAGCCTTGGGAGGTGTGGCTTAAAGGATGCCAATGACCATTATTTCCTCCCCTCCACCACCACTACACTTCTCTAGTCATGCCTCGCACATCCAAATCCAGTAGAATCAAGTCTCAAATTTGCTGCTGGAAAGAGGATATTCTATGAGTCTATATTCAGACCTACCCTGAAAGCTCAGTTGAGACCAGACGTAGGGACAGATAAGCGCCTCAGCACAGCAGCATAGCTATTTTCATCAGTTACTCTCTGAACAAAAACCAAGAGTATCTTTGAGGGGAAAAAAAAGTTTACAAGAAACATAGTAGGTCGTCTTGCATATCCTACTTGCTTCTGGAAATCTGCTGTTTGAAAGCCTCTTGAACCTCAGATGACAAAGTTACTAGACCTTCTGGCTCTATTTTATATACTTATGAAGAAAAAAAAAAATCTTTTCCGAACTCTTAATTTTGCCCTCTTGCATACTGCAACAGTAAATCCCACAATTTAATTAGCTATTTTAAAGGAAAACCAAACTGTAACAACCTTAAAAACCCCAAACCTTTGTAGTAACAGTATTTTCCATGCACTTCATATGCATCCCATATGAATATGCCCTGGGAAAGCAGCATTGTCAATCAGAAAAAAACCAGACTAGAACAGAAGTTATAAAATATCTCAAGTTGGAACGGGCCTAAAAGGATCATGACGGCGTCCAACTCCCTACTCCTCCCAGGACTACTTAAAACTAAACCATGTGACCAAGAGCATTGTCCAGATGCTCCTTGAACGCTGACAGGCTTGCTTATGTTCCTCTTTAATACTGCATGTCTATATAGTTAAATTTTAAGATAACCTCATGCGGAAGATAAACAGCACTGGAAGTATTAAATCTAGTCAAACCAGCTATCAGAAGAAAAATTCTGTTTCCAAATCTGCATGCTCCCAAGAAGCTGCCCCCAGCCTAGAGACCCAAATGTGAAAGCCTTAGCTGCTTCTCCCATGCAGGTGCAAGAGGAGAGCAATCTTTGCCGGCTCTGCTCTGGGCACAGTAGATACCTGTTGAGCAGCACTCTTCTACTCCCCACAGATTAGCAGAACACTATTCCTCTCCCAGATGGTCTTGATCACAAAATTGGAAACGGATTATTTGTGCTACTTACTCCCCAATTTAAAGCCTACAGTTCGGTTACAGTCTGACTTGCGCTGGATCTCACAATTAGACTTGAACAAGAAAAAGGCATGCAGAGATCACTTTCCACCATGCAAAAAGATGAGCGTTTTGAGAAATAGAATGTATTCACTGTTCCCACTCAGGATTTCCTTGACTGAGTGCACATGTGGGGAGCGAAGGCTACATGTCTAGGTATACTGAGGAGGTGGTGAGGAGTCATAGAAAACATGGCTAAGCATGCAAGGTAAGAGGCAACTTCCAAAGTACTGCAAAACCTATCTCACAGCAAAGACACTCAAAACAGCAGCTCTAGAGGACAAAGAGGAAAGAAGAGCGCATCCTGGAGGAACAACCTCCTCTCAGACCTCTTGAAGGGGAAAACATTTCAAACTGCCATGCAGTCAAAAGAGTCCATCCAGCCCTAGTTCATTACTTTATAGAGAGGTAGAAAGTTTGCAGCTAGGGCCCAAAAGTTCTGCTCCTTTCCAATTTTAATATCAAAACAATTTTTTTGCTCACATGCCCTCAAATTATGCATGCTCTTAAAATATAACAGTTGTGTCCAGCACAGCATTGCTTTATCCAAAAAAATTGACACACTTAAAAATAACTGTTAAGGACCCTCACCTTTGTTATTCTGTGATTCAATATGCTGCGATACTGATTGCAACTGACAGAATTGGTAGCACTATGAAGAAACAGAAAACTCAGTACTTGCGTCCCAGTAGAGCTTTACAACTTGTATCCCACACAGCTGCTGCCAACAGCTCCAAAGGGAGTTAGGTAAGGAAAAATTTTTCCAAGGACTTCCTGCATTTTGGAGCCAACATAGCCATCATACGCTATTTCTTAAATCCTGCTTTCTGAATGTCTGAGAGCAGCCATTTCTGTTTGGCTCAGAACTTGCCTTAAGGAAAAAAAAGAGACTAATTTCCTTGTAATGGAGAGCAGCACTTTAATCTGATGACTCTCAGCTTTTACCACCAATTTCCTGCACACGCATCGAACTGCGCGCATAGGAAGGTTTCATTTTGGTATACAGCATACCTTAAAGTAACGAAGGTCCTTTTTATTCATTAAAAAAAAAATAATCCAAGACTAAGATCTTTTCCCTGACTCTTCAGCAAGCGCTCTAATATTTGATTACTTTTCATATTTATGTTTATCAGATGTCGGTTTATATGCACATGAGAGCCACTAGATGTCTTCTATAATATTCCAGGACTGCACTCCTTAGATTTGGTCTAAGTAAAATCCAAACAACATTTCTTATCTAATGATTTCTGACTAGTCATGATAAATTATGGGAAGTCATAGGCATGCTTACTCCGGGAGGTTGGAGTTATACAGCAAAAATCACAGCAATTGTTACCACACTTATTTCCATGTTGGCAAGGCAAAAAAAGCTGGATGATACGTTAATGCACTGGCTGTTACCCAACATCCTCTTCAACACATCTGTTTTCTCTCTCCCCTGAAAAAATACAAGTAGAATCAGCACTTCCATTGCTTCTTACATTGCAACTTAATCTAGCACTTTTACTGTTGCCCAAAACCAGATTTGAGCAAGAAGCCTCAATGTCCTAACACAGCAAACATACCATCCTTACTTTTAGTCAACAAGCAAGGTCAATATAACATTTCAAAGAAATTGCAAAACTTCAGCATTTTTCTTTAGCCTTAGTGCACTGTACTGAGTACGCTTGACAAATTGTCTCTGCTTCAGTTTCCGTAAAACCAGGACAGGTCAATAGGGTATGTAAGAGTTGATAAATTATCTTCTTCTGGCACTATAGCAGCAATCACAAACAAACCGCAAGAATTATGAAAGTAGTTGCTTTCTTTGAAAAAGCACCCCAATAGAGAGTTCTGCTTTCGCAGAACAATGCGCTATTCATATAAACACAGTGTTTTAAAAAATAGAAGTTTCAGAACTGGTCATCTTAGACTTTGACAGTACAGCATCAAACCAAATAACAGGTGATGGTTGAAACAATACAAATTAATCTCATTTCAGGCATACTAAAACTTTATACATCTCCCTTAGGACCAGATTTAAAAAAAAACAAACCCATAGGCTCAGGAGCCCTTTAATCTATGAATAGTTTATCAAAGTCACCAAGTTTTATACAGAGGAAAAAAAACCCTTTCCACAGAACAAGGGCTTCCCAGTCTGCCTCTCCTACGCATTTATATCTATTACACAGGAAATACAGGAAGTTCTGCATCAAATTTTACATTTTAATTAACTTAACTGTATTCACCTCGAGCATTTTGGAAAGTGAGCTCACTTGCAATCTCCTGGAAAAGCTTTTCTGAGATAGGTTTTGAGAGATTTTGCAAATACTAAGTGTTAGGCTAATCTAATAACACATCCAAAGCATCCCAATTAAAAACAAGAAGTCTTATATAGGAAATGCCACCTTGCTGATATGTAGCTTCATATAACCTTGACTCGTGTAAACAATCCATGTATTATGCAGCAAATAGTTTAAAAGTGCCAGAGTTTTTATAAACTCTTAAGAAAACTAAGCATTGTTATTAGAACAAACCCACTTGCTTTTGCTTAAATTTTCGAGCTCCCTCCCCACCCCGGCAGTATAAGAACATATTAAGCCAAGCTGCAGTTAGTTACTACTATAACTACGCATACCAAAGAAAAACGTATTCATTAAAATACATCTAGCTGTAGAAAACCTCCATGAACCAAAGATCTATCGCAAGTAATAAAATGCTAACTTCAAATAATTACCTTAACAAAAGTAGGGCTGCATTACAGAAACTTTATCTTCAACTGAAATTCAAATTATCATTTCAATACATTTTTATTAGATAACATTTCGAAAATTCTATTATTCATTCTGCTTTCTTTCTGCTGTTAAATACTCATACCAGTGCCACAGACACAAACTGAAAGCAGGTAAAACACTCGGATGCATACAGGTAAAGCAGGGCTTTATCTGGAAATGAAGGAATATCAAAACACCAGTAGCCAGCAAGGCTTTGTTATACAGCTCCAGCTCCCCTTAGTACACCCATTCGGCTTTGACAATTATTCCCCATAGGTCCAAAAGCTTGACAGCATTAGTCAGAAAAATTAAATTAGTCTTTATCAATCCACTTTGATAGTAGTTATTCCAGGGAGGGCTCGTTAGATCAACCTTGAACCATTAAAATGCTTTAGTAGTAACTAGGAAGAGGTGAGACAATTCACAATTGATTTCTGTGGAAGCTGAATTAAATTACATGGGCTTCTACATCTGATTCCAGAAAGGGCACCAACCAAGTCAATGCTGGGTGTTTTTTAAAGACAAAAAAATAAATTTCATCTCCACTTCCTACAACAGGTTTCTCCAATTTCCATAGAGAAAAATCTATTTGATGCAGGCATGTAAGTGCCTTTATAGTAGTTTGTAATGAAACTCCTATTTTTCACAAAGTACTTGGGAAGGGGAGAAGTGTTTTGAGCTTTTGATCTTCCTTTCCAGATAGGCCTAAAATGGTAAGACTCTGCCCTGGGCCCTGTAAAGTCTGCCCGTAAGACTTTGTTTGGACCATCCACTATTTACCTGCAGACTTTTGCTTATTATTGCATAGTCTTCATAAGCTTCCATAGCCTTCTTCAGCCGTGCAATTGGCTGCCTTCGGATTTGTTCCTTTCGCAAATATCTCCATGACATCTTCTCAGAGGTGAGTGCCAAAATATGATCTACCATTTTACAAATACTAATGGTTTCATAACAGCTAGAAGATATAAACTAAGCAGTCCCTGCTACAGACCAGTTCTGCTCAGTTTCAGTATCATTGCCGCTGACACTATATATCCAAATCAAGGGTTTCTAGTCTATTACTCTTCTGGGATTAAAAGAAGCATCAAGAGAGCCTTCAATTTTGGCGTGCCTGCAGGTAACATGGACGTATTCGCCGAGTCACTCGATCATATTCAAAGGGCAGTTTATGAGACTAGTAAAAACCCACAGAGGTTAACCCCCAACATCCTTCAGCAAGCCTATATAGACCCTTAGCACCACATCGGCTACAAGGACAGAAGTAAGCATCTCTAGACCACCACAGCACTTGCTCCCAATATTTTCCACTTACTGATGACTTGGTTAATAAAATTACTTCTCAAATTTTGCTAGTTTTCCTCAAAGATCTGATAATATCTTTTCTGGTAGGAATTCAGGTGTCTCTCAGAAAGCAGGCTTAAGTTTCAAAATATGTGCTCTATTTTTCCGCTTCTAGACAGTTTCATTTGCTTTTTAGAGTGTTGTGCTGTATGACAAACTTTTAGTGGACGTTTCCTAAAAAAATACTTACACTAGCTAAACACAGACCAGCTTACAGAGTAATAATTTAAAAAAAAAAAACAACCACAACTCACAGACAGTACTAATGAGATATGGAATAAGGCAAGGTCTAATGACAGTCTACCTATTCATTTTCATCCAAATTTATCCATACATAACTAGGCTTTATATCACCATGTTAAACAAATTAGCTCATGGAAGGTGCTTATCAAAGCATTATCAGAAGTGTACACTATGATTAGTTATCCAGAAAAAATTCTGATCTAGATATTTCTGTTCATTATTTCAGCTTTGCTTCTCTAATACACTGCTATATTTGCCATTAATTCTTTGAAAGTCAAATCCATATGTTTCAAACTGAGATTTACACAGTAAAGTATTTGAGAGTTTTTGTACCACAGCCGTCATATCAACCTTACATTTAATAGAATTTAATTCTCTGAAAAGGTGAATTGTGGTTTGTATTTTCGACTTACTGCTAGCTAGCTGCATTACAATATATTATTAAGTTTGCAATTTATATTACAAACATAAAGTTGGGTTAGTCCTTGCACAGAGATTAACTGCTTTTCCCATTAAACTTTTTTTTTTTTTACTTTGGTGAGTGTTACAAGCTTCTGATATACAGTCAGAAAAACTTGAAATGAATGGGAAGTGCAATGTAGACAATGAGCAATGTTTGTAGCCATCTTCTGCAATCATTCATAATGCAGGATCATTTTACTTTCCCAAGAAGAAAATTGTTAAATTACTCTAAAACACTCAGTACCTCCAGCCTCCTTTAGACTCTTATGGCTTTTTTTTTTTTTCCTTCCACTAAAGCAATTAAGGTAAGCACTGACATCATTACCAGGACTGCTACCTTATACTTAATGTTCCACTCTGGTTGTATTTCCAGCAGCCTTGTTTTAATAAAAAAAAAAAATAAAAAATTTTGAGGATTCTCAGAAAAACATTTGCAATGTCCAGTAAAAGACCCACTAAAACAAAGAACGCTGCAAACAGGCAGGTTTTACTGTCAGAACTCCCTAAAAAAACCTAAACAAATCCTAGTCATATGAGACTAAAAAAAATAAAAATTAAGAAGTATTTTAGATGGCCATCTCTTTTTCTACATATAGTGCTACACAATTTGTTATTTTCTCAGTCAGGAAATAGAAGCAGTAGTAACTTTTTCATATGAGTGATAGAAGACCATCACTTCGCACAATTTAGTCATCATGCGCATTCCTGTCACTTCCAAAGTTACTAACAGTTAGCTCCAGAACTTTAAACGCTAATAGGGACGAGTATCTGTTTCTCCATGGATAACTTCAGCAGCTAGAAACCTCTTAGCAAGTAGTGGACACCAAGTAGTTTACTTCATATCTTTATTTCTGATTACAATAAGCTTCCCTTCAGGAATATCAACCTAGCACTGCAAGCTAGCCTCATATGAACATGAAAAGTAACCAAAAATCATGTCCTGAGCTGGAAAGTCACACAAACTACAGGTTTGAAAACTATTCCAATGCCGTTACAATTTCTTGCCACAACTCACCCAAACAGCCACCTTCACTTTCAGATCCACTGACTGTTCTCAGTCAAACCATTTCTAGCTCCACAGCAACCTGCTCAAAGCAGAACACAACAATGCAAAATCTGAACTTCAAAAATCATCACTTCATGGACACAGTCACAAGACCTTTGATGACAAACTGCAGTTGGTTGGCATGGTGATGGGAGAAAGTCTGCTGACCAGGAAAAATCGGGAGACTTGGAATGCTGCTGCAAGCGGTGTGCTCCAAATCCATCACCACCAACAGCCTCCGAGAGCCCAGTAAAGACTAGAGCACACAACAAGGAGTGGAAAGCAAACACACATTTTACCAGCAGGGTAATTCTTCCTAATTTTTCAGTAGCTTGGAGACTGCATTTTCCACAAGAGACAACATGGATTGTCATGCTATACTAATTACAAAATTGTTAATAGTACTAGAGAAATGATCTGCCAGTTGGACAGCAGTAGCCCACAATAAAATGCAACGAGCGAAATAAAGTCAGCTCTAGAGGCACACAGGACAGTACAAACATAGCTAGTTGCAGTGTCAGCAGTATATTGCACTGTCCTAGAACAGCAGCTATTTCTAAAGAAAACGTATACAATTTTTTAAAAACAAAACAAAACGCATCATCCTCCACAGATACACACGTTAGGCACTAGCTTGTTCAATCAGAGGACTTTCAGACAGTCTTAGACAGCATGCGATTCCTCTGATCAGCTTAAATTGGTACTAGATTTTTTTTTGTCCACCTGGAATTTCACAAAACCCATACACTGTTCGGTTCAATCTTGGAAATCGATTTGTTCCTCTTGAAAGCCTAGCACTGAAGCAAGGTTATGGTTTCCCTTCATAAGCGAAGGACAGTATAAAGGACATTATGAGGAAAGAGGCTTAGGTCTTTGCTGTTACCTATGTAATATGTCACAGGTAGCATCTGGAGAGGAATCAAAGATAAACCAAAGGATGAAATAATGATTTTTTCTGCAAGGCAGGAAAAATTTTATTATCTTAGAGTAAATTACCCTTTATGAATATGTACATATTATACTGGAGAACATTCGTATTACATTATCATCTTTCTTATGCCTAAAAACAAGTCATAAGATAAATAAGTGTGATACAGATCAAACCCAAGCATGCTCACTGCAGGTGGTCATTTTCCCTGGTTAAACACTGTAATGTACAAGAAATATTCTCGTAAATAAAGATGCTTAGAGACAAGAAACTCCCAAGTCCGCATCTGTCTAATTGCCACTTGTTACCACAACACTACTAGTAAAAATCACCTGTCAAACCATATTTATCTTTTAAAGAGAACATAGCTCTTCTTTTTCATCTGCTGAAGTGTTTCTGACCCACAGCTATCAGACTTTTAGCACCTTCCCATGCTCATTCTCCTTGCCGTGCAGCATTAGTATCTCCATGGGAATAACAACTATGTCAGTGACATATATTATAAATGAGCTCTGTACCCTTAGCAGTAAGTTTCATACAAAGAACAAATTCTACAAGGCTTTTATTTAAAATAATTGCATTGAAACAACCTTGCACCGAAGAGAAGGCTGGACAAGAGGCAGAGAAACTCCACAAACCGTCAGGAGCGCAAGGCAAAGGGAACACCTTGTAATGCTTTGATTTCTAATTAGAATGCAAGATGCTTGAGGCAAATAGCATATCTGAGCCAGTCAATTAAGAAGCCTGTTATTGTTCTTCCACTGTAAGACCCCCTTGCCTTAGCAGAAGACAGAAAATCATTACAAAATTGTTAGTGCCTCGGTGTCTAGGTAGCTATCCTTTGGGAAACAAAAAATTATTTATATCAAAATATAGGCAACAGATACAACTAGAGTAATTTTATCTTCTGGTTTCCAAGGAGACAAGTGACCTGTGTATGCTTCTTCTAACAAGTGTATCAAAGTCATTTCACAGCAAGTAAAGCCATAAACTCCCTAAGAAAGTAGCTCAATGCTACAGAGACAATCAGCTCCTTCAAAACTGAAGTTAGTCTGAAGCGTAACAACTTGGGTAGTTTCTTCACCAATACGTTCACTATACCTTCACTAGTGGTGTCCATTCACAACCTAGCTTTTAACAGAGCATTCACTGTAATTAGATCTTGTCCATTTTTAAAACAAAGAAGGAAAAATACAGGCAAGAAAGGTTGCTCCGGCATGGAAGCACAGATAACATACTATAACTAACAATCAGGGCAGTAATCTAACTTTAGCACACTTGGGGCAAGACTCCCTGCGATTTGAAATCCATCCTTTCACAGCCTATCAGCAATTCTTTGAAGCAAACATTTATGTTGTATCAGCAATCCTCTATTTTAGTCTTCCAGAATCTCAGGAGGATTCTGCTTTCTTCCTCAGCCAAACTCAGGAAACCTACTGGAGCCCACAGTACATATAATCGTATTCTCAATGCCCTCCTAATCTACAAAAAGCAGATTTGTTTTGGCAAAGCATACAGTTAAAGAGATTGTCTGTCTACCCCCACTTCCCCATCAAGTATCACTCACACACTTACAACACAGTAGGTAAAAATTAAACTAGCTCTTTCTTGAAAAACAGCTTCAAGTTCCTCCAGTTAAAGTTTACCATCCGTTCCCAGACATCTGCACAGATCTTTGACTTCCTTCTGTCCCTTACCGTATTTTTTCGCTTTCTTCCACATATTAATTTCAGGCAAAACACAGCAGTAATACAGAACCAGAGATGGTGAGCTGCAGGGCACTGCTGTGAGCCAACAGTATGCAAATAGCAAGCCTGGGGTGAGTTAGGACTAATTTCAGCCTGTCCTAATCTATCTCAGCTGACAGTAATAAAAGGAAACGAAGAGATCATCAAAATACATGAAAGCCCTATATACCAGTTTTATTTTGTAATTGTGTAATAGATGAACAGGTTCTTTGTGGTGTTTCCAAGATAAGCTTTAGACCCCTGTACTACTTGTGTGGTAGGACTTTTAAGAGATTCACAACTGTTGATAAGTTCCTGCATCTTAAACATCTATCTGGGCACAGGCTAAGCAAAAAAAATAATGAAATGTACTTAGAAAAATATTTTGTTTCAGAAGATAGAAAAAAAATGCCAGAAGAGTCAATTATTTTGGAGCTGGCTAATGAAGCCTTTGAGAACACAAATATGTTTGAATGAGATCATGGGAGACAGAATCCATGAGTTTGAGGAAAATAAATGTGAGAAGCTGAAGAGCAACAAGAGAGCTATAGGTCAGACTCACAGATGCACTGAATTAAGTGCAATGCTAACAATCACAGGAGAAAAACATTAGCATGTATGCCAGAATTGGGGGTGGCAGTGCAAAACAGATTAGCAAAAAAACACAAGCAGCAATAAGAAAATAAAAAGAAGAAAAAGAAAAAAAGAAAAATAGAAAAATTCTGGTTCAGGACTTCCCCAACAAGGCAAATAACAAATGCAAAAACCTCAAACATGTTCAGTACCCATTTTGCTTAATCTTCAAAGAAGACTGAGATCAGATGTTAAGCACAATTGGTAATAAGATAAAACAGAATTAAAAAATGAATAATAAAAAGCAACACCATGCAAAACCCTAACATACACAGTCATAAAGATACCTTACTGAAAAAGATGTCTAGTTATTCTATTCCCCTTGATCCCACAGCTGACAAAAAAGCACACATGAGAAAGTAACAGAACCCCACACACACAAGTGAAGTGGCCTAGGGAATGCTTACAGTGCCTCTACCATCGAGCAGAGCCTTGATCCACTATGAACTCAACAGCAGAGTTGTCACTTAGGTTCTTTCACTCACTACCTACTTGGATCATATACTTCTCACTATGCATGACAGGTTTTATGGACAGCCAGCTGTAATCAGACTTCTTTCCACTACAGAATTCTGCATTTTTATCCTCTTTTATTGACATATACATACTGCCATACCCTGTCCTACCTCTTGACCAGTCAAGCATGCTTTCCGCTCTTATTTGGCTTGCACTTCCCTCCAATAGTTTGCATAAAGGATAGTCTTTCACTTCGTATAGGACAGACAAATAGAGTCACTACTTACAGAAATTTATTTTTAGATAAGAAGTGCTGAAGTTACCACTTCTGTGTTTCCCTATCCTCAAGGCTCTCTGAGAAATTTATAGAGCTCATTCATTAAGCATCTCCTTGCTACTGTGAGCTCCTTCATTACACAAAAATGAAGCAAATCAGAAATCAAATGTTGAGTGCTCACAGTCCTGTTCTGACTCTTAATTCTGCTTAGAAGCACAGCCTCACCTAATTATAAGATCCTTAGCACTCACAGCTGTACAGTACAACCTGACACAGGTGTGCAGCATCATTACAGAAACAAGGTGAGAAATGCAGGATTCTTGCACTGATGTCCCTGTGACAGAGCATTTTCCAGAATTCCTGTACTGGTAAGGATTTGATGATACAGAAGGTTATGTAAATAGGAGATACACCACACTAGATAAGAAGAGATGTGACACATACTGACAAACACATTTTAGGGCGCAAGTCTTACAGCACAGTCAGCAGAAAGCCCAAGGTAAAATGGTAAATCACACAGCATGGAGCAAGGCTAAGCAAAGTTATCAATCCTTTTCATCTCATAAAAAAAAAAATAATAAAAAAAAAGACTGCTGCAGACAGTGTAAAGAAAGGTCAGACTAGTACAAACCTTAGCCATGGAATTCTCACTAAAACTGCTGCTTTTACAAAAGACTTTTCTTTTTCCTACTGGCAGCCAACAAAGCATCTGTCTGTGTTCAAAACCCAAACTAAAAGCACAGTAACAGATCCAAAACCACAAGTATGCCATGAAGTTATAAATCGAAAAGCTGCAGGATAATTTAGCTAAGAGTGAGGTTTTTCCCTTGACTATAATCAAAGCTTTTTAGGTCCATGACCTTTATGATTTACCAATAAGCAGACAGGATATATTTGCAGTTGCATGTCAATCTCGGTTCAAGGGAAGTAAAAGAACCTTCTTCACCTGCAGTAAACTGTATTATGGAATTTGCTCTGTTAGCTCTAATATCAGGCATATCCAAGAATATGCCTGGAAGTGTTCAAGGCCAAGTTGGATGGGGCTTTTGGCAACCTGGTCTAGCGGAGGGTGTCTCTGCCTATGGCAGGGGGGTTGGAACTAGATGATCTTGGAGTTCCCTTCCAACCCAAACCGCTGTATGATTCTACAGCACAGGATCCCTGTAGCAGAAAGCCATCCAGGGATTCACAGCTGCTGGGTGCAACTCTTTAGCTTAACATCACTGGTCAACATTGTCTTCAGCCACTAGCCTGGTGATCTTTTAAGGCAGCAAGATGCTGGCAAGGCCTTAGCACTGAGAACATTTGTAGCACTCCAGGAAACTTAGGTATTGCCAGTCTCCTTTTACGCTTTACATCATCCCCTTTAGAAAAGTTAGAAGTTGACAACATGTGTATGCAGTTAGCACAGCGTATGCCCACTTGATACAGAGCATTTACTGAAATCTCTTCATACAATCTAATCTCACAGTAAATCAATAAAGTGTGCTAAGACCTCATTCTGTCTGAAAATTCAAATCAAAACTGATTTCCCATTACAGAAGTTGTATTAACAAACTGTTTATAGATTAATTCTAAGCTGAGTTTTCTGCTCCCAATCTACTCTGAGAACATTAACCTTCCCAGCTAAATTCTATTATTTACAGCTAGGATATTGCACTTAATTCACAGAGACTTCTTTGCAAAATCAGTAATCTTAGTTTTTGCAAGATGGGATATATCTTATAAATATCCCACTTCATCCTCAAAAGGGTTAGATATTTTACAAATTCTAACATTCAAATCGTTGAAGAAACCAGCTGCCTAGAAACACCCCTTCTTGAGAAGTATTTCTGAATGCATCAGTGAAAATGTTCTTAGACCGAATTCAATCTATATAAAACATCACGGTATGTAT
Source organism: Psophia crepitans (assembly GCA_013399095.1). Classification (NCBI taxonomy): domain Eukaryota; kingdom Metazoa; phylum Chordata; class Aves; order Gruiformes; family Psophiidae; genus Psophia; species Psophia crepitans. Next base: position 302,294 of record VWZZ01007161.1, read on the forward strand.
ACAGCTTTTTTAATAAGCTCATCGTGTGTCCACTGAGGAAAGCTGTACTACATACACATATGCTGGTTCGTTTGGATGAAAGCCAGATTTTCGAAGAGATCAGCTGCCATGTAGAGATCATAGCAGGCTGACATATTTTTCAAGAGACCACAGCACACAGAGTACTCCCTGTGCTCCTGCTAAAGAGAGGAGCTTCTTGGAAAAATCTAGCCCTAAGGGAAGGGAGGGTGTGGGGGGGTTGAGCCTTTTTCCTTATGCTCTGAAAACGTAATGTAATTGCACAAGGATAGGCTACACACACAAAAATATTTCTTTTTAATAGTCATATTAGTGTATATGATAGTTTTCTGTAAAAGAGATAGTAATCTCCAAGAGTAAAATGTGTACATGTACATTGAGGTCCTTATGTAAATACATTATTTCTGCATGCTTTTCAATTATAATTTTAGTTCTGATTTGTATTGCTTAGTTATAAGCTCAATTTCTTTGTTTAACACCAGATAGAAAATAACAGTTATATATTGCTAGGCTAGATAGTCAAGAAGAAGGTTTGAGTTCCAGAAAACATAATAAAGAACTAAATTCAGTACTGCATACCCAGTTGTTTCAAGGTTAGGAAGAGGATAGGAGCAGCTGGACTAATTAGTACTGAGGTTATGGATCAGCAAAGGAGGGGCTGTAAACCTAGAATTATTGTTGGATTAGTCCTCTATTTTGGACAAAAATGACTTGGTTGGCTACCTAGAGAATCAGGTTGGTATGACTGGGCTAGATTTATTACTTGGAATAAGGCTCAGACCAAACTATGAACAGGGGTCAGGAAAGCAAGGGCTAAAGACCCAAGATGATGATTGATGCTATCAATGATAAATTAAAAAAAGCTATTTTTGTATAGGAATTTGAAGTATGTTTAATCTAGATTCATTGTTGCAGCTGGACATCTTCCAGAAAACAATATTCCAAAATGTAACTCTAATTTCAGTTCCAACCTGAGTAAGAGTTACAGCTTTCTTCCATCTGATACATTTATGGTAAAAGCACAAGTTAATGATTTATAATTTAAATGGGAAACACAAGTCATATGTCCAGGGATATATTCAGGAATGGGAAGAAAAAAAATCTTTAGCACTAAATGTTTTAAAGAGCTTCTAGCATGAGAAGATAAATAACAGCCCGACAGTCATGGCTTAGACTGTAGTTAGGGACTGCTCAAAAATGGAGAGCCTATGAAGCTGAAGTGGGCCTTTGATCACTGGAGACAAGCGAGACCACAGGTAAAAGGATGATGAAAATGCATCAATAAGGTTAGAAGCTATGTCAGACATACGACTTATACCTGTCCCATTTTAGCCCTGTAGGTCTTCATAAATCCACCATGCATTTCACCCTCTCCCACATCCTGCAAACTTCCTCTCCTACCCACAGCCCTCACTTCAGCCCCGAGAGCCCTTCAAGATTCAGCACTACCTTCAGTTCTGCAGATGCTTCCAAAATGAAAGCTGGAGGAAGCAGAGCTAAATGAGTTGTCCCACCAGTTGAAGCAAGCACTAACTAGCCCTACAACTACATCTAGCATTAGCTTTCAGGAAAGTAGCGAAGCAGGAGTGAGATGAATGCTGTGGGTTGAGAGACTTCAGGGTGACATGAGGACTGAGGGTGAGAGGTGTAAACGTGCTGACACTGGCTGTAAGGTTATGTCAAGTGCTACTGCATTGCTGAAAGATGGGATTTAGGTTAAGGATAGAGCTTGCAAAAGGAAAGCATATGCAGCTGAGTGATAGATCTTGACATGCTCACACAGTTAGAACAGGAGCTTGAAGAAACAGGAAGAAAGGTAATGTCACTCCTTCTAAAGTGAGTATGAGATTCATGGCTGCAGCTCAGGCTATGACTGATCAGGAACAGAGAAACTCTAGAGTGGAAGCTGGTCATGGATAGTGAACAATTTAAAATGAAGACATAGAAGAAACCGTAAAGGAGTTACTACTCCTGCTAAAGCAGGTACAGAGCCTCTGGTAAGAATTCAGAGGAGAGGTTAGGCTGTTTAAAGCTGGGAATGGATAGCTGGAAAGCTCAAATGAATGGTGACTCTTGAAAAGTTCACAGAGATAAAATGAAAGCTGGAGGAAGCAAAGGGAATTGTGCTACCATTGTTTTTAAGCCTGATACCAGTTTATGCTAGAGATAAGATTGGATCTAAAGCAGGACTAAATCTTGCAAAATGAGAGCGCACGTAGGCTCTCTCGTAAGGCGTAGGGCCAGGTTGGTGAGCATTTGTCCAACAGCACAGGCTCTGCCTTCTCAAAGATCAGCTCGACTAGGAAAGGTCTAAAGGCCTGGCAGAAACATCTGCCACAGAAGACTGAAACTTTAGACTCAAAGCAATGCTGTGCACGACTACCACAGAAAAATATCAGTGCTTGAAAAAGCATGCAATCCTCAACAGCCTTCAATAAAGTGCTCTTGCTTTTACCATTTAACAAACATGTTAATACACCTTAAGTCACGTAGATGGTAGAAAAAACCATTGGCTTCAGATTTTAAGTACTACCTTTCTATAATCTGAAAGCATCTATTGAAAGTCAGACTTTGTGAAGTTGAAATAGTTACAGCCTTGTGCTAAGAAGGAGGAAGGGCAAGTTTTGCCTTAGAAGGGAGAAAACTCAATTTGATACTCTCCTGCAACAGCTTTGAACCATTTTTCCTTTTAGGCAGACAACACTGCCAAAAGACGGCTGGCATTAAGATCTGCAGATGGTTATACAATACTTGAGAATTGCCTGAAATCTCAGAATTCTGTGAAATCATGAAGATGACTGATGAATGCATTTGTTCGGGTAAAGACTGAAGAGTAACTTAGTTTTAATTCAGCTAAAATCAGGTTAACGGTTACAGTAATATCCCTCAGGATTTCATAAAGTTAACAGTAAAGAAAACATACTATAAAAACCCAGCTGTTCCTGAAAATGCACTATAGACCTTTTTCTGTGTTTCCTAATGAGAAAAAAAAAAATTAAATCACAGCATTTGTAGCACCTTACATTGCAGCAAGAAAATTTATGTTGTTATTATTAGTGGGAAAAAAATAGGAATTAAAGAATCTCCCTTAAAAGTGCACATTAAGAAGTCTTTCAGAATCCGTGAGATTTCCACATACAGAAGCAGATACACAGACGACAATTCCCATTCTAAAGTTGCACTTTTGTATCTAACCCCACAGGAGGATATTACAGTATTATGATGTTTTGGTCTTTTCTCTTGAGATTTACCATTCTTCTGATGATCCACTCACCTTCCTCTTCCCCAAGCCTCTAAGTACCAGTGTCCACACCGGTTCACAACCCAGTCTGCTGGAGTGTAGTTATATACAGCTCACTGTTTTTAACTTGGCAAGTTTCTTTCATATTTTCAGCGCTCTTAGAGTATTTCCTCTGCATTGCTTTTTGTTGCCCTGCACACTCTCTGTTCTTACTGATTTTATTCAGAGTTGATGCTCAGCATCTTTCAGAACATAATCTCATGTTATCGACACAGGCTCTAACACTTCCTTAGGGCTTGTCTGGTTATTGCTATGTCTCCGAGGATTCCTTAGTTGAGATGAACATACTTCCTCCAGTATTAGGTCTCATGTCCACGTTTTGATTACGGCTATCACAGTTCTGCGCACACAGTACCCAAAAAGTCAATGTTGTGGCACCACCGAGTCTCTCCTGCAGTATCTGTAGTCAGTAGCCGGGATGGATGTAGCTGTGACAGTAACTGGAGGAAGAGCAGCTTGTCACCCCTTTCATCCCGTGATACAGAACTGCTGAATCTGCTAAACTGGACATTAATGGGAATTAGCCCTTCTGCACCTCCTGAAGGACACTACAAATCTTACAGTTTAATTATAGTTCCAGTTATCTTAGCTGTGTCCAAAGTAGAACTGTGTTACCTCCTGAGTTCAGGTCGTCCTCAGTTTAGGAACCTCTCGCACTTCTGCAAATACAACCTTTTTCAATAGAGCTACAGCACCATTTTTTCTAAGCTCTATTCATTAGGCTGGTTTGGATCGCTCTGGGGTATATCAGAGATGGCTTTCAAAGAATAAATTCCAATATTAAGCGAAGAATTGTGCAGACTTGAGATAGATAAGCACACTTTTGGGAACCAGAACTACATTGCATAATCTTGCTATCAAGTATTCTTTCAGGTAAGTCTGCAACATCATCTGGTTGGAAACAGAGGGCTGTACACTATTCAAAGAAAGTCAGATATATTGGCATTGTTATGCTCACAACATAACTATAAATAAACTATTTTATGTCAGTCCATAGGCAAGCATAAAATGCATGAGTAAGCCTAGAAATCTTACAAAATGCAATCAATGAAAGATGAAATACTGTGTCTAAACTCAAGTCTGTAAAAGCCACCCATTTCCTGAGCCTGTGCAAAGGTATTGTGAACGATAAAAAGAACGCTAGAAACTATAAAAAAGGGAGGAAAAAGATATTTGAAACTGCTTTGTGCGCAACCACGCACACTTACTGAAAATGTTTTTTAATGACAGAAACAAATATTATCACACTTAAGGTCTTCAGTTTAAAACAAACAAACAAACAAAAAACTGTGAACTGCACAATATTTATTATGTTGCCTTAGATCTACACGGTATATCAAAAAGCCACAAATTCCACAAGAAAATTAAAGTTTAAGTTAACATGGAGAGCTGAGAGGAACAGTAAGCATGATGTACACTGAACTGAATCCTCACTAGTATTTGCTAGAGTAAAACAAGATGTATTGGAAGAAGCCTACCTGTTACGTTTTAGTTCTTCCCGACAAAAATAATGAAGGTGTTATTCTGCACAGTTATGGAATTATAAAGAATTGGTCTGGCTGGTGTTTTAGAATATTTAATCCCTTTACATCAGCAAAGGGATTCATCGGCAAAGCAAGCAGGCAGCAAAGTGAATGCTGTAATCTTTCTCTTTAAAAATGCAGTTGGCACAGAAATTGTCCATTTTACTCAGGAGGATGCAATTACATTTCGGCTTTCATGTAAAGCTGGCTTCATGAAATTGAAAAGCCTGTGTATGAACAGAAACATAACAGCAGGGAAAAAACAAAGACCATAGCTGGCTATGGATCATTTCTCCTTCTCCACACGGTTTGAGGGAAAAATAGCTGGATGCACTGGGTGAAGCCAATATGCAGTAAGCAAGCTCATATCAGCCCTGCTGACCTAATGGCAACAAGAAGTCTAGGATTGAAGAGTTCAGACTCCTGGGGAAAGCAGATAATCAACCCCTCATGTCTTTAAGTAAAGATTTTATGAGCTGCACACACACACAAAAAAAAAAACTACCACCAAAAAAAAAAAAAAAAAAACCACAACAAAAAAGATAAAGGGGAAATCATCTTAGGTCTCTAGGGAGGAAGAAGAATCTTGCTTCTCAACACAAATCCAGCTGGGACTACCAACAGAGAAGCCTCACTCATCCCTTACTCTGCCAAAGCCTTTGAAAGAGTGCAATGCAAATTGGCAGGAATGCTTTAACTGTACAAGTTTCTGTAAGGAGATGCCAATCTGTTTACTTGGTTTAGGATTGTTAATAAGAAAAATAAACTTTCTGAGAGAATGGGAAACAAAAAAATTTAAAAGACAGGCCTTCCTTCCTTCCTTCCTTCCTTCCTTCCTTCCTTCCTTCCTTCCTTCCTTCCTTCCTTCCTTCCTTCCTTCCTTCCTTCCTTCCTTNCCCTCCCTTCCTCTCTTCCTTCCTCTCTTCCTTCCTCTCTTCCTTCCTTCCTTCCTCTCTTCCTCTCTTCCTTCCTTCCTTCCTCTCTTCCTTCCTCTCAGCTGAAGGAATTATCAGGTGTTTGATTCAGGCTGCTCTCTTCCCAAGACGTGTTCCAACTGCCAAAGTCTTTGGCTATATGAAGACAGTCCCATTTTTATTAACAAAAACAGAAAAAAAAACCCCAAACACTCTGAAAAACGCATGTTTTGTGCCCACGCTGCAACAGAAGATATCATGAAATTCCTCAAAATTTCAAAACATTGGAAAGACATTTTTCATCCAATTCTGCTTGTACCATAATGAACAGAAGGAAAGTTTGGACTCAGTTACAAACTATAAATATAACTTTAAGGTCAGAAACTGTCAGCTTAAGAAGTTACACTCCGATTACGTAAGGCTTCAGTAAGTTAATTAACATTTATTAAGCAATGTTAGTTCCCAACGTGAGAAGCAGCAAATTGAGTCAGGAGACTCTCTTTCTGCATTCAAACAAATACAGCTTATGTTGTGAGACATAACTGAATGCAAATCGTGACCTGTTAATTATTGAGGTCTTTAGCATATAGTTTTAGATACTTTGATCGAATGCTAAGGAACTCCTGTCACAGACAGATGTGCACCTGGAAAAAACATGGTGCTCACATTTTTATCAGAATTTCTCCTTCTTTTAGGAGTATCAAGTTGTTGGACTGAAGAAAATGTTCAAAGAACCTTTTGATGAATAACTTCAAAATGTCTAGTTGCTATCAATAACAAGATGAAATTTCCGTACCCTTGATATTTGGCATGTCTGCCAAGAAAAAGCAAAGTTATTACCAATAACCTCTTTGTTAAGTAATTTAAGTCACTTTTGACAGTTCAGTGAGGAGAACTACCAATAAAAAAATCATATCACATATTCCTTAGTTTGCTCACATTTGTACTGAAATAAAGTATACACTGAAAAGTAGGTATATCTGTCTAGTTTCATAATATTGCATTTTTGAAGTAAAAACAAAAGAGAAAGTGTGATAAGTTAAGAATGTCCACTGTGTGATTCAGAAGCAGGAACTGCAAAGGTTTCATCTCCTAATCCTTTGGTTCGATGCAACAGTGCAATACTGAAGTGAATCCCCTCATTATCCCTGCTTACTGTGCACCAGGACAGTTCAAAGTTGATGTGAATGAAATGTATTTGTTCTGAGGGAAGTGAAGTATGCTCCAGCTGCCCACTAAATGCACTCCAACCCCAGTGGGAGTTTGAAACCATGAATGGTTCTTTGGTCAGCTCTGAACTGCATTTGCAAATGGAAACCTGTGGTCCAGAGGACTAGATGAGATCTTTCTCGAACCAAAATCCCCAGACCACTCACAGGAAAAACAGACCTCAGAACCGACTGCTGCCATCTACTGAAATGTTCCTGTTGCAACAAATAACATCAAATACAAGCACCCACACAGATTACTTTGCTTTTGCCCAGTTTTATGAGTAGAGGCTGTTCTGATACTGTGCAAAGATGGTCACCATAGTCTTCATAATGAATTGGGCGGGAATTGCACTAGATGTTAAATAGTCTGATATGGGTGGCTTCTGAAACAATTAAGAGAAGCTTTTATGTTTTGTCTAAACTTAATATATATCCAACAGGAACTGCAATGGTATGTCTATTTACTCAAGAAAAAAAATATTTTAAATTAAAACACATTTTTGGTAAACTAAATGACTTCTAAGACATCAAGACAAAATGCTTTTGTATGATTTGCGTTAAAAACAAAAATGCATTGCTCACTTGAATTTCTTCCTTACACCGTTAGATAGCCTTCTATTCCATAAGAAAAGGCATTTGCTTTACTATTTGTTGAGGTGATTATATTTTGTCCCTCTTTTCTATGTAATCGTACTCATCCGCTATTTAAAGAAGCTATAAAGCCTAACGAAGAAGCCTGCTTTTCCACGGTCAAAAGATCATTCTTTCTTTAGAAAAGATTATAAAAACTCCTATGTCTTTTAGCATTTGCTTACAGCTCATGTTCACAAAACATTGGGTTTTAAGACATTTTTTGTTTCTCTTTTCTGGAGACTCTTCAGCTTGCCTATATATGAAATTGTAGTATCCAAAACTTGCATTAGATCAAGTCTCAGCAATTTCAAATCAGGATAATTATGTCCCTTGTCTTCAGTGTGATAGCCCTCATCCTAAACTGCAGAATCACATCGTCTCTTTTTGCAATAGCTTCACATTGTCAGCTCACTCTGTTTGTTTTTACCTATGACCCTAAATTTGTTTTCTAAGTCCTACTCTAGTCAGTTATTCCACACAGCACAAGTACAGGGTGGATAATGCATTCTTCACCTTCCACTTTCTAATATGGGGCAAAGGAGCCATCTACTTTCACACATAATCCATGGGGACAGGCACACGTCTCAACAAAATTCAAAATAGCTCAGTTACTGACCGAGGAGCTTCCTGGAGTCAGCCCACTCCAAGTACCATTGCAGAGACAGCCCAGGGGAATGCTGGGACCAGCACTGTATTTTACATTTTCCCCTCGTTTCCTCCAAACTGAAAGATGGACACCATCATCCACCTGCAATAGCATTCAGAATCAACTCCCAAAGACAGACGCTCTTCCAGGAGGTTAAAATCAAAAGACATAGTAGACAAAATGACAGGACCTCAGTATAACAGCATCTCACTTAGATCACATTCCAAAGAGGCAGGACCAGGAGCCAGTTCTTTACAGAAAAGATTTTTGCCCACGGGTTCTGGCTCACAGAACAACTGCCCACCTACAGACACCCTGTGCCCCTCACCTTGCTAAGGCAATCTTAACCCTTCTGGCTGAAAAGATAGTACTTCAGTGAAAAGAACTGAAAATTCACAGTGCCTAAAGAAGATTGAACATGGCTCTTAAAGCTAACTGCAGCTGACATAGGATGGGGAACATTCCTGTGGCAGCTTCAATATTTAAAAAGACAACTACTAAACAATGAATCTCAGTTTCTTATGTAGTGGTCTACTGTGGATTTTTCTTCCTGGAATAATTAATAGCAAGAAAAACCCTTCTCGTATGGCAAACTAGGTGCCTACTGCCCTTTGTTTCTTAGCAAACAACCCATATGTTTTCCAGACGCTGATCATTTGTAAGAGTTTATTTTTAACATAAACTCTGGTATAACTCTGCTACCAATTGCCAGTCTTCCCTAGATTTAAGCAACAATATATTTTGGGAGTATGACTCAAGAAAGCATTCACATGAGCAAGTAAAGCAGGTGGCCACGACCTACCACATAGCATCAGCTTCACCAGAACATCCTCAGAGAAGGAAAAATAGCTCCTCACTGTTTGGGGAGATGATGAGAGGGTGGAAGAAAAACTGTTCTAAGGTATAGGTTGTAGTTATTCCAGCCAATAAAGCAAACTGCAGAGCCTCAGCATCACAAAGAAATAAAGAAGAAAAAAAAACCACACTATGCTTCTGATCAAAGTGTTTTATCACTGTGCTGCCAGTAAGTCTTGAAGAAACTCATTTACACATGGGGCCTCAGTCGTAAGTTCTGCCTCTGCCAAATAAACAGCTTGCCTGTTTTGCCCTCAGAAGTATCTCATTCAGCAGCACAGCTCATTTATTCACCTGATTTTCAACTGCAACAGAAAAAGAAGTTTTTAGTCTGTTGGGAAGAGAGATGTCCAAGCTATCTATAAAACTCCCGCTGTCTTATGCAGATTTATGCCAAGCACTGGGTTCAGTGATAGCACAGGAACAAGGGGCCTCATTGCATTGAGGTACCACAAGCTACACTGCCACCAAAACGTCATGTTCAGCTAGGATAATTAATCCCCTTCATCAGGTAAATTAAGCAAAAGAAAAGAGGAAACTGAACAATGTTATTTCTGTCATTTGCTTGCTGAGTAAGAGAGCTTTGACCATGTTAGCTGTTATAAAAACCTGGGTAGTTTCAGGCTAACGTTTTTCATCTTTAGCCAGAGATTTGAGAAACTTTACTCAAACAAGCAGTCCAGGAGCATTACTGTAGGCAGTCCTGATTCAAAGTGACAGTTGGGAAGCATTTAACTTCAGGGACATGGATTGTCCCATTTAATTAAAAAGAGTTATTCTGGCACTTGAAGTACATGCATGTGCTTCAACTCTGGTTTGAATCCATGCTTGTGGGAAAAGGGATTACACACTCAAACTCTGCCTTGAGCCCAGAACGGCAATGGACACGACACATGCTCCAGAGGTACTACAAAAAGAGTCCAGCCACAGAAACTTCCAAAAAGAAGAAAACTGGACGTATAAGAGAAGACCTTACCTAAAAACCAGCATAATGTGGGATCAAAAGTGAAAAGAGGTTCTTTAAGTCCCTACACTTCTACACACACCATCGGCTCATGGGCCATACACACTTTGAAAATGTTCACTGAATACCTAGGAGAAAGGAAAAGTCCCCTACTAGAGATGGTCACAACGTAATAACCCTCATGCTGAAGTTATACACACATGGAGAGCAGTAGTATTGTCCCCATCCTGACCAGGAGACCGCCGCACATTTAGGAGTCAGCGACCCAGCTAGCAGTCAACCAGAGCACACCCAGGGCAGTGCTGTGCGGCACGATGCTGCACATACAGCCGGTCTGCCAGGCTGTGCGATGCTCGCAGCTCCTCAGCCTCAGAACAGGCTTGGCCAGGTCACCGCAGCAGAAGAACCATGTGCAGCTCCCATTCAGCACCAGCCACTGTGGCATCTGCCTGGCCCTGCCTGTACCTGGCAGCACAGCAACAATTCTCATGCAAGCATTGTTTAGGAATAGAGTTGTTTCCTTGTAAGGAAATTCTGTAACACCTCAGATGACCAAAAGTGAGTTTCTCTCCACAGACAGGAGCTGCTCTGCTCTGCACAGTGCACCATAGGAAAATCCATCCAGGCTTCACAGGCATTGTGGCACAAAGGGATATAAGACTTACTATCTAGATCCCTCTTCTTATTCTATCTTATTAAAAAGGTTATCTTATTAAAAATGTTATCTTACTACACCGTTGGTTGTTGGGCATTTCTTACTGAGATCCAGAAGGAGCCCTGCACCATCTCACTCGCTCCTCACCTCCCTTTCTGAAACACACATGCACTCCAATCTCTGTCCTCAGTGTAGGCAGAGCCATGGCCAACATCATTACCCTTAGAACAGTTAATAGTGGTTCTCAAGAAGATAAGATGTAGGCTTGCATTAAATACTATCTATCCTGTAGCCCAATGCCATGTCACTGTTCTACTTTATACTGCTCTTTCATTATGAAAGAAGAATATTGAGTAACCTTTCCAAGAAAACAGTTGATTATCCCTTACCTCCAATATAATGGCCTGATCCCAAAGGTCCAACATGCCTGTTGGGACACCACATTTGTAACATTACTACTGCGTTCACATTTTCTCTGAAATCTGCTTAGCATAGAAAAATAATAGGTACAAATGTCATACAGGTATTTACTACCAGAACACAAATTTTTAACTTCCTCTCTCCGTCCAGATTTTCCTCTTCTAGATATGTCCAAAAAAAAAAAAATAGAGAAAGAAAGCAGCAAATGTATGTTAAAAAAATAAACCCCAATGACACTGAAAATAAATCATCATGATATTTTCCTGTTTAATATAAAGCAAGGGGAACAACTGTGAGAAAGAAAACTCTGCTCTTCAACAGACATGAAGAGGAACAGATCAACACTTGCTCTCTCTACCCATGTACTTTCTATAATAGAGATGACGTCCGTCCACCTCTGCCCATGATCATAGCAGGTAGAGACCACAGATCTGAAACAAATGAGGCCACTTGGACTTTTCAGATTCTTGTAACACAAAAGTTGAACCTTCTGTCCAAGTGAATCCTCAAAACCACACTAATATTAATTTGTTTATTCTATTACTTCAGTTATTGTACTTCAAGAATACCTAGCAGAAAGCATATTCTTGATGCAATTAATCCAATATTTTTAACCACTACTGCCTTCTGTACAGACTCTAGCTTATCTGGTTATGCCCTATAGAGCACATTACCGGAACTAAAAGTAGATTAAAACTTTTCATCAATCCACAAGGAGACTTGTGGATTTATTTTACTTGCAAGCAGATCCCATTTGATCTATCACTTAATTAAAAATGTTTTCTAAATTTAACTGCCTTTCAAAGAAGGCCATAACTACAGAAACACTAGTGACAGCTATAATTTACAAAGCATTAAATTACCAGAATTTTTTTTTTTAAAAGGTTTTCTTTTGGGTGGTTTGGGTTTTTTTTTCTTCTTTATTTGAAGGTTCTGTAACCTTTTAAGGTCCAAAGGTAAGGGACTATATCCTCTTCACTGAAAGCTACTTTTTTATCATTCTCTTACAAATTCTTGAAGCTATCACAGCCATAAAACCATGAAACATTTTTGTTCCTTCTTTTGGTTAGGAAATAGTAACATGTAGCTGGAAGCAACTGAGTGGAAATACATTAGCAGAGCTTTCCTGCAGTCCACGTTATGATTGAGCTCTTACATATTTAGTCATATGAACTGTACCACTGAGTGAGACCATCAATAAGAGTTAATTACATAAAGGTCCTACTAGACAGTATGATAGCAATTTTGAAACTCATTTTTGTCCCAGATGATTCTGCTTCCTGAACTAGAAAAAAGAAATGCTTTAGGAATAATAACATTTACTTTATTCAGTGGCTTTAAAGTTTGCTAAGCCTGGTTCAGGTTTTATATACAGTCCTAAATATTAGTGACACTTCTTTCATATTTTTTTTCTGGACAAGCTACTTTCAGTGACACTTACTGTCATTCCACGCTGCACAAAATGGGCTCTATCTGTTATGCGTTTACAAATACTCAAAAGATATAAAGATTTTTTTGTTACTTGTTGACGGTAGATGCATAAAGTACAGGACCAACCCCTATCTTGTTACAATCTGGCTTCCCTTAGCATGTTAATATAAATAACAGACTGCATGGGTATATCTGGAATGAGAAAGACACTCCATTTTCAGGAGATTCTCTTCTGATATCAAGTTTTCATCTTCCTTAAGGACTTGGATGCTTCAGCACATAAGGTGAGGATACTAGGAACACTGCCTCAGACCAGTGCGATGGTTGTCCACGTTAATGTAGGCACACTCTTTTCAGCGTATTTCCTTTTTCTAAACAGTCGTCAACCAAGCAATGTAAAGGTCAACACTTTTGGTCTTTATCTGAGACACACTAGCTATTAGAGAAGAAGATGGTGTTGTGCCTCAAACTTACCTACAGTTATAGTGCAGTTTAGGGAATAGACTTTAACAGTAAAAGAAAGACGTCATAGGTGTGATTTGGTTATTGAACTATCCTTTACTTGCAAGGTAAACCTGTTCATTTGGTGTTCATTTGGTTATTTATGTCTGGAATATCAATTTCCTTCTTTCACACCACACCTTCATGTGTATTTGTAAGATTAAAACTTCAGTAATAAAAGCAGCATTAACTAACAGGCAAACATTAAGGGAAAGTGTCATAAATAATACCCCATAGAAGATAAAAAAACCCACCAGACCCTGGAAGCCAGAAAAGATGGCTTCATCTTCCTTGGACTCTCTTCAACTCTCATGTCCAGGGTCAAATTCTGATTTATAGTTGCATAGTTATTTGCAGAACCGCAGCTAGAAAGGAGCTTGGTGTAGTGTGCTAGCTATGGCTTCCCTTGGTAGCACGAAGGTCCTTGAACAATTCTTCATATGTTTATGCTCCAGATCAGAAAGCTGCCACTGAGGGATGGAAAGCTAAACAAAACTGCAGCATCCAAAAGGGAGATAAAAACCACTGACTGTGGAGACAAGACTTTAAATCCATGTGAACAGTCAATACCAAAAACCATAGACCACAGACATGGGAATTCAACAATTCTCCTCAAGCGCAATTCACTCTCAAGACTGAATTATTCGGTAAACTTTTTCTTTTCTCCAGTGGTGTTTGCAGAAGCTGCCAAGGAAGAGATTGTCAAATTAGAATTAAAGTCATATGAGAAGAGAAGACAAGTCTCCTTCCCTCTTTCTTTAGTTTTGGGGAAGCTGCCGGGTCCTGCACTTTGGCCACAACAACCCCAGACAGCGCTACAGGCTTGGGCCGGAGTGGCTGGAGAGCTGCCTGGCAGAGAAGGACCTGGGGGTTCTGGTTGACAGTCGGCTGTACATGACCCAGCAGTGTGCCCAGGTGGCCAAGAAAGCCAACGGCATCCTGGCCTGCNACTGGGCTTGTTTAGTCTGGAGAAGAGGAGGCTGAGGGGAGACCTGATCGCTCTCTACAACTACCTGAAAGGAGGTTGTAGTGAGGAGGGTGTCGGTCTCTTCTCACAAGTAACAAGCGACAGGATGAGAGGGTATGGCCTCAAGTTGCATCACGGCAGGTTTAGGTTGGATATTAGGAAAAACTTGTTCACAGAAAGAGTAGTGAGGTGTTGGAACAGACTGCCCAGAGAGGTGGTTGAATTGCCATCCCTGGAGACATTCAAAAACCGTGCAGGCATGGCACTCCAGGACATGATCTAGTAGGCATGGTGGTGTTAGGTTGATGGTTGGACTTGGCAATCTTGGAGGTCCTTTCCAACCTTAGGGATTCTATGATTCTTTCTTAAGATAGATGAAAATAGTGATGACAAGCTACAGCACCCAGAGTCTCCTCTATTAACAACATGAGGGGTATGATGATGAAGGAAAAAATGGTTATCTGCTATAACAAGGTCATGAAAGTGATCCATCATCTGAAATAGCTTCTATTCATGTTACACTGTTTACAGTCTTCTGGGCAGTATCTTCTACTTTGAGCTTGCATCTCTTGCTCGGAAGTAAAGCTTTGTCTAACGGCAACATGGGGAAAAAAACAGCCAAACAAAAAAATCCCACTGATGAGCTGCAGTAGACTTAAAGCAGCTGTCTTGCTTTTCTGATAACCTTCATTCAAACAACTAATTCGTTATCTACACCCTTTCAGCCCCCTACATAAAATGTAGCTGAGCCCCAGATGTATCAGGACCTTGGCCATTAGGCATATATTCCTAATCCTCTAATGCAGCACGGCTTCTAGTGATGCTTGATTATATATAAGAGATTTTGACATACTTTTCTTCTGCTCAGGACAGGACAGACATTTTGCTCTTCCTTCAGGACCTGCTGTGAGAAAGTAACCTACCTACCATCATTCAGAAAACTCTGTAATGACATTTTAATAATTCCGATGTACAAACAGCTTACAAGCCTCCTGCAGAGGGAAAAACCAAAGCTTTGCACTATCCAGTGTTTAACACTGATTTTATGTATTATATTTTAAAAATCTGAACAGATGTCAATAAGTGACATGTGATTCCATATAAAAACCCTTGAGATTTTATAAATTCTATAATGAAAATACACCACCATCCCTTCTCATGTTCCTTCATTACAGTATTTCAGATTTCATTACAGATCTCAAAATCTTCAAATCCTGAGAACAGCTACCCAAGTTTTAGAAGAAATTCTCAAAAGGCTGATATCACCTTTCCCTTGGTTAACAGGAAGCTGTTTCCATGTGACTTGTAGCATTTAATGACTAAAAAGCCCAAATGGGGGCATAACTATTTTCTACCTACCATCTCCTTAAAAGCATTCCTAAAAGCTTTTGCGAAGAATAACTAATGCATCTCAAGAATGAAGTTGCCCAGAAAAGCACCATCTCACAAAAACTCAATAGTAGTTACCCACGTTCTCATTTCTTATATATTCACCTAAGCATTTTCTAGTTTTCAGTAAAATACAAAGATATATCCATAAAGAATAGAAGGTAAAGTGTATATACATAAATCAGGGAGAGTGAGGCAGAAAGTCTGGCACAGCCAATAACAGAAAAATTGGACAGATGTATCAGTCTTTGATCCTATGGTAGCAATTCCCTTTTCCTGCCTGGACTCCAGGTGACTGCCTTTAGCACAATGGCATCTTTTAACCACAGCAATGTCCTCCTTGATCCCTGCCTTTCCTTCTCTTTAATCATAGAGTTCATCTACTTTGACTTTTGGAAAAAAAAAACAAACACAAACCACCAACAAAACCTTGTTTGTCATGTTGCATTTAGTAAGTTTACTGCTCTACATGTTTCCTTGATTTCCTGAGATACACATGGCCTCTGTCTTCCCTATTGTTAAAAGAAATATTAACATGATGATCTATATCCACTTATTTGAGGCCAAATGTTATTCAAACAATTATAAATACTTGATAAGTCCTGGTGGCAGCATAGCCATAATAAAAATTCTGCTGCAAGTTGCCATACTTTCTTCCAGAAAGGCACTCATTTAATGAATGCCTTAGCTTTGAAGATGATTTCATTGCCAAGTAACCCTTGTGTTACTGCCAGAACACCGGGGAAAAGCTTTGTTTCAAGAAAAGAAAGAAGAATGTGTCAATTGATGATGACAGAACTGTTGCAGGTCAAACAGTTAAAGTTATTCTGACTCCACGTGTAGCAGGCTTGGGGATTATTTTTTTTTCTAATTTCTGAGTATCCTGTACTGTGTGAGGGCAGCTCTAAGCTAAACAGAAAAAAATAGACTTATGGTCAGTACAAGCTGTAACTCTCAAGATAAGGTTAACAGGAGTGTCCCACTGCATCGTGCACCTAATTAGTACAACATTCACATGGGATCTCAAACATAACACCAGCCCCTGAATATGCAAAATCTGCAGTTGACACGAGAGCAAACTCATCACAACTAAGGGCGCCTGCAAGTAGAGAAACCTGCAATCGATGACAACAAAATGGCAGATATAATCCAGTTTTCACAAACAACCACAGGAAGGAAGAGTTGCATTTGCTTTTAGACACAGCAAATTACATTTACTGCTGTTATCTCCAGAAAGAGACACAGGCATTTGCTTACGCAGTGCACTTAGTACTTGCTCAGAGTTTTTGAGAATAGATGCCTTTGTTTACTAGCAGCAATGTCCAAACAATTTCATGGTCTTTCCTCCACCAGACTGAAAAATTTCCAGCCCTCACCATCTGCATTACAAACATCTCAGCACCTTCAAATTGCTGCTCTTTAAAAAATGAAGCAAGGTATTTCAGTTATTGGAGAAAGATAAGGAAATTACCACTTCATCCCCAGACTGTCCAGAGTTCGCTCCAAGGCTGGCGGTGGGCTTGTGGTCCCACACAAGCAGGATAACAAGTGAGGATTAAAACCTTGTTCTAGTAAATGCATTAATATCACTTTGCAGTTGATGTATTTGACCATCCTGGACAGAGTACAAACAATACAACAGCACAGCCATCTAGGTCAGGGCCAAATTACCAAAATATAGCCAAATAATCTGCCTAAATGAGTCACAATGCACAAATTAGACAGTAATTCAAAATCTGGTCACACATCATCATTGGGCTACTTGGAGTGTACTTCACTGATGTCTCTCTGCCAGTGACCTTTGATGGCTCCTCTGTCTTTCCTCCTCTTTATTACACAGTGCCAGCGTTGGCCAAGACTTGATTTTGTGTCATAGATGGAAAAGTTTCTACCCTCAGAGAGCTTACCCACATATGAATAATTCACTTGCCCTCTTGCAGCTGCTTTTTCCAAAAAGGGGGTCTGGTATCTCTGTCTCTACCAAGTTCTTTAAATTTTACCCCTTTTTCACTAAGCTAGGAAGAGCAGCAGTACTGCTAAAGTCTGCTGCTTTGTTTCAGAGAAAGAGCTGTGACTGACAGCACCTCTTCAGAATTGTCTCTCTTCCCTCTCTCCCTGCATACCTGGAGAAACAAGCCAATCACGTTGGTATTTCCAGCACCAAGATAAATATTTTTGCCGCATTTATCGAGGCTCGTAGGAAGTTTCTCCGTGCTCAGATGTGAAAACATATACTTACGTCATAAAAATCTCTGGGCTTCAAAAATAAGACCTCAAGGACTAGAACAGCTGCATACCATTTTGTAATCTACTATTAATTCCTAATAAGAACGAGCTGGCATGAACGAGTTGCCTGTTTACTGATGGAATTATACCTGGTTTTTACAATCATGTTTTACAGACATAATTTTTGTATTAAAAGTGAGGGGGAAAAAGTCATGCCTTTGAGATACAAGCAATGCTGCCACAGCACTAGGAGACATCAAGTCATACCAGTAAACAACTTTTGTTGTTAACATCCACTCCATTTACAGGATACATTCGAACTTATTTCAACAGTATACTTTTTTCCTTAAAAAAGAAAAAAAGCTTCTACTAGAAGATGTCGCTGTCTCCACTATTTCTAGAACTGTTATCACCAGCCTTTAAACAGTAGGCTGAACATCCACATCATTCTGAAGTTTCCAAGCTCATCATGACCTCTGATATTTGCTTGAACTACTATAAAAGACAGAAAGACAGAGGGAAGGAAAAAAAAAAAAAAGGAAAGTTAAATGGAGCAGCCAGTTCTCAGCTTTTCCCCTCATGACACCCACCAGCCTCCCTGCCCACGAATCCAGAAAGCGAAGCAGCACCTTACAAACCTCCTACTTGTCAGGATAAACATGCTTAATGGCAGACGGCTTTTCAGCCTCCACCTCCTCCTCCTCCTCCTCCAGCAAAGGCTCTCCTGCCTTCCCCTCATGCTGTGGCCGGTTCTCAGGTGCCGGAGATTTCTCATCGGTGCTTTAACTCTTTCTAACCCGTCGCTCAGACCAAGCTACGGACCCGCTGACGAACGCCGTTCTACCCAGACCCGATTTCTAACGTTTGCCCCTCTGCCAGGTTCCCAGCAGTGAGGGGGCACATTATTTATAGTCATTTCAGGACAATTAGCTGAGTGAATGGAGCAGTTTCGGAACAGGAGCAGGCAGCGAGGCACCACAAGCACACGGTGTTTAGGGAACGGTTAACACTAAACGCGGGCCAGGGGAGAGAGGCTTGGGCCTGGCCGGCGGCGGGGAGCCGCAGGACCCGGAGCTGTCCGTCAGCACCTGCGCTCAGGAGCGGCCTTCACCGGACCCTGCGCCGCTTCCCAAGTTTTCCTCCGCGCCCGTTTTCAGACTCGGCCGAGGATCTCGGCTCGGGGGGTGCCGCGACCGGTGCGGCGGGCCGGGGTCCGAGGGAG
>VWZZ01007161.1:322092-418054 GCA_013399095.1 Psophia crepitans
TCTCCCTGCGCTCCCGTGGCCCTCCCCATCGCCCCGGGTTTCATTCTAAAAGCGGCGGAGGGGGGGTTCACAGGCCAGTTTAAACGCAACGCAATCTGACCTAACTTTCAGTTCTGTATTTCACAAGCGAACAGATAGATTTATTGCGTTTCCGTAGCGGTTGAGGGGACTGTAGTTCTGAAAGGATGTACGCTGAGGGATTTTAGGTGTCTGAGTGTCTGGGTTATGGTTGCCTTTTCGTATCTTGGCGTGACACTCTGACTTAGAAACTTTGCCTTAAAAGAAGCTTTTTAATAAGGAAACTGAGCTCCAGCTGCTGAAAAATGTTGAAAGATGGATGGTGTTCGGCACGCCTCTGCCCGTACGGGAAAGGCAAACTGCAACTTGAAGTAAGAGTTTGTCATTTTTATTTTTACCCCATCGAGTTGAGTTTGCTCAGAGTGAGGAGACATGTAGAGAGTTAAAGAGAAGTTGATGAACATTTGCAGTACTGGAAAGCCTTGCTGGTAGATCAGCTGATCAGCACAGCACAGCACCGAATTCTCCGAAATAAATCAGTTAACGTAGCGTAGGGCAATCTAATGACACTATTCTTAAATATTTTTCTGTATTTTGGTGTGTCTGAAGTAACAGAGTGTAACTCACTGACAAATGCTTGGATATGCTAAAAGGCCTGGAGGAAACAATTTAAAAGAAAAAAAAAAAGTTGATGAAAAGAGATCTGCTATCACAATAAATGAATAAGGAATTCTTCTGACATTCAGTTTGCTTGTATCCAAAGCTATCTGCAGCCGTTCCAGCTTCTCACTCACTTAAAAATATTCAAATTAAAGTGATTCATGCAGTGTTTGATAAGGATTCTTTAAAATTAGGCAAATTTAATTGTTTTGCTCATATAGGCAGATTTAATTGCTTTGTTCGTATAAGCAGTAATTTTTGTGACAGACACCTGTGATTTTCTGTAATTTTCATTTACCAAGGGATCAATCACATATTTGTGTATCAAGTGATGATTCCAAAAATGTCTACTTAAATCAGTGCTGACTTTGAATACTAAATTACTTGAAATGCATACGGGACTTTAACCTCAGCTACTAGGATAACAGCTTTTCAGATTTCCTTCAGAAGCTACCTGCTTTTTTCCATCAGCCTCAGGCAAAAAGAGTACCTGGCATCTGTTTCGGAGCATTTTTAAAACATGGTGTGTTCAGTAAAAATTTATCACCTCTACCTAAAGATAAAAAAAATAAAAATAAAACACTGTATTTATTTCTACCTGTTTTGCTTAAACCATTATTATACAACAGCCTTCTGGTACTGTTGCAAACGTGCTCAATTACACAGAGCAGCAGTCCCTAACCTTCGCCAGCCAATGTGCAACAACAGCGAG
The DNA here is from genome assembly GCA_013399095.1 of Psophia crepitans. Classification (NCBI taxonomy): domain Eukaryota; kingdom Metazoa; phylum Chordata; class Aves; order Gruiformes; family Psophiidae; genus Psophia; species Psophia crepitans. The sequence continues at coordinate 323,483 of VWZZ01007161.1, forward strand.
CAATTATGCTGCAGGCAGCATCTTCCTATTGGCCTCAATTTTAACATTTTTATTTTTTGCAGCTGCAGCCAGTCTCAGAGGGTCTAGCAGGCAACATGTTATCCATAAGCCCTGACTCAGAAACCACTTCTGTAGTCTAGCAATGTCAGGAATTTATTAATTTACCTTGTCTCACATTTCTTCGATTAAAATACACATATTGTGCCAGTAAACTAGCTGCCCATGAGGTTTGTTTAGCTGGTCCTTGGATATGACGGTGTGGGCTGCAAGCATGTATGACTTCCAAAAAGAAGTAATGTGATTCACAGTCACAGGGTAGTACATTGACCAAATCCAGCTTCATTTACATTGTGAGTTTCATTCACTTAACAATGCCGAAATGGCTTTTAAAAGCCCTGACAGCTGATCCATTCACTTTGCAGCCTCTAGTGGTCTAAACAGGGGGGTGTGAAGAAAACCTGTGCTGAAAGCATCTTCTTGGCAAGATTAGGCAAAAGGCGAAGCTATACTTGTTATAAACTACTGTTTTCCTGTATGAAGGTGATGTGCATTAGCTGAACTGAACATCTTCCTCTTGGGCCAGACAAAAGAGCTACCTAAAAATGCGTACAACTTTGTTAGAGTTGAGAAAGGTGCAGCTAGAAAGCATGCGTGATTAGCTTCTGCACAGAAATTAAAGTATTTCCCCATGCTTACAGAAGTCCTTCTGCAATAAAGTGGCTAAGCCCAACAACATGGTGGATACAGATGATTTTACAGCACATTTGGCTTGAGCCATTGATGTACGTTGGCTCTGTTACGTACGTTGGCTCTGTTATGTGAGCGGTAGGAGCGGGGGGAAATCAAACCCTAACTGAGGGAGGAAGTGAGCTGAGGTTTTGGTGAGCCTGATAGCAGGGTTTGTCTACAAGCTGACCCTCACGGCGCCCCTCAGTCCCAGCACTGAGCAGCCAGATCCCTGGAGATCCACTTGCCTGACATCCGATGCAGTTGGCTGTGTGGCTCCCCGCCGACTGAGTACTTGGAGTGTGACTCAGAGAACGAGGGCAGGAGGAAGGGGGACAGGAGGGACTGGATGCTTGTGGAATGCACAGCATCTTTATTTTGCACGTAATTTGCCCTGTTATGGGAAGTACTGCAGAGTGCATAGAGCATAAGTTTAACGGCTAATGAGTTCCAGGTTTAACACACTGGTCCTCTGGATTTAAAGAGTGACATGAATGAGTCAGGTTTATAAAGGTTTTCAGAAAACTAAAAATGCAAATTAGGCATTTAGTGGAAAATCTTCAATTAGTTCAATAAGAGTTATATGTCAGAGGACCCTTGAAAATCCCAATAGGCATCCTTAAGCATTTAGATACCTTAATAAGCTGAATCTTTTTCTGTTCCATTCCTCCATTCCATATTTGTACAGTGCTGATAATATTTCTATATCATACAAGGGTTTTACGAGGCTAAATTGCTAAGTATGTAATATGTTCATAGGGGAGAGTCATATGGACCCCTCAGAGATATTCAAGTGAAAACTGTGTTAGTCATACGAGCATTTGAAAACAAGGTCATGTAATATCACCCCATGACACCAGAGAAAGCAAATATTGTATGTAGATGAGGAATGGAAGGTGCTTGACTAGAAGAATTATACTAACGTGTAAAAAAAACCAAAAAAAAGAACAAACCCAAACCAAAAAGAAAACCAGCCAACCCAAAAAAACACCAGATGAAGGCCAGAAATGTTAATGGAGAGATTGAGCATTAAAAGAGGAATTAAGGCCAAACAACGCTGCATTTCCTGGTGGACCATTTCTAATAAACTTAACTTCTTGACTGAAGATCTTGGTGTGGTATGAATCAAGCCTACCAGAAAGGGTATATATGCTTTTCTACCTGTGACTTTGGACTTTTAAAAAGATGGACACTTGGGGGGTTGGGGGTGGGGATCAAGAGGAAGAGTTACCTGGTTTTGATTTAGGATAGTTTGGAGTTTGGCACAGAAGAGGTGGCTGGAGCTAGTGCCCTTTCTCGGTCTGCCTGCTGGATGACTGCAAATTGCACTTTCATTGTAGCTGATCTGACTGCTTTAGAGTTGCATTTCAGACATTTCAGAAATCAACCTTAAGACTTTTGCCACTAGTTGTAGTTCTTGGGTGTAGGTGATTCTGGGTCTTTTGGTGGATTTTTTTTGTTGTTGTTCCATCGTGAATCTTTGTTTCTAAAAAAAACCCCAGCTTCTCAGAGATGGCAGTGGTCGGCTGCCATTGCTCTTTGTAGACCTGACAGATTTCTGCACTGCCTTTTGTTGTAGTGTTTTTCCCACTTTACAGCAGCTGCCTGCATATCTTCCAGTGACTGCTAGATATAGCAACAAAGTGCTTAATGCATAGTTGTACATTTGCTGGCATTTGCTGAATATCAGTAAAACTAAGTCATATAAAGGAAAAGTATAAAAGAGTTGCACACCAAGACTGCCTTACATGAAACTTCATCTCCTTAGCATATGCTACAGATTGAATTTTTCTTACTTTAGTTAAAAAGTATGCAATGCCTAAAGACTTGGAATAAAAAATTTTAAAAGGTCAGAGGAAACTGCTATGAACCTGTGGACTGGATAAAAAAGATGCTTATGAAGATGAGGGATATTTAAAAAAAAGTCTAGGCCATTAATCATAATCAATTTTCATTAATGTCCTAGCAGAAAAATGAATAGGAATAAAAAGTAAAGTCTGCTCTCCTGTTCCGTTGGATTGCACGTCTTGAGGATAAGCCAGTAAGGTCTTAAAATATTCTTAATTATGTGCTTTAAAATTGACTAACAGATGCTAAAACAGAATACGTGGTAAATACTGTGGATATAGTGATGGCCATTAGACATAAAGTATGCTACAGGTCATAAGTAAGAGATCAGTATTGGAGAGTGACAGAAAGTCCGATTTTAATACTTAGCGGACATAAAGATAGTTGCCAATCAAGACGGTAAAAAAGTGCGGGTATGGAAATGTGCCGGATATTGAAGACACAAAGTATGAGAAGGTGCAGTTGTAGTCTTGCAGTAGAATTTAAGAATCTTATTAATTAGTACTTTATTTTTTAACATACACTTTCAACTTCAGGAAAGAGAAAAGCACAAAGGAATAAAAGGGCCTAACTGGGATAAGCGTGGCCTCTTGGCCAACCAGTGGAATGTGACAGTCAAGGTTTTTTTTGGAGAGTATCATTCCAATAGACTGGTTACTCCCTAGGAAGCTAATACTTGCAATTCAATACTATCCCAGCAAGCTTCCCTTTAATTCAGAACTGAGTTTAAAAACAAAAGCTGTTTTCAGAAAGTAGTTTAATTTCTTAAGAGGGTATTTTTAAATTTTTGTAACTCAAACAACTTACTGATTCATTCCTCCCTTCTCCCCAAACTTCAGAAGCATATCAAGCTGCAATTTCATCAAGATGCTAAGTACAGATAGATTTATCCTGATAAATGCAAAAAGCATTTACAAGTTGTAAAGACATGAAAAAGATTTGAGTGGGTGAAATAACTTTAAGTATGGTTTTTATTTTTATTTTATTCATTATGAGCCATTGCTTTCCATATTCTTAATTTTCTTTTCCTTCTGCAAAATGAATGTAAAATGCTGCCACTCCAAATTGATAGCATTTTGTATATTGTGCTAGTGTAAAAGTCTTCGCAAGAGAGAGGACAAGTATGAATGCTATTCACTGATATGAAGTCAAATGAATGAATAAGTGTGACGCCAAAGTTCCTTTGGGTTTCGAGAACCAAAGTGTTGTTTCAACAGTTTTAAAAAAAAATAAAGTGATGTTCTGTATTTTAGACTAAAAAAATTTATTCCTTTTCTCTTTTGAAGTCAGGAACAAATTTGCAGAAGATAAAAATAATTATTTCCTGTTGCTTGTATTCTAAGATTCTCTGCTAGTTTAATTTCCTCTAAACAAAGGCTTTTAGAGATTTTCCTGTCATACTGAAAGATTTTAGTATTGGGTTTTCCTGGGAAATCTTTTTAAACAGGTAACTAAACTTTGAAACAAAGCGCAGAAAAGAAGAAATTAAGTTGAAAGGAAAGAGACGACCTGTCTGCTTAATAATGGCTTGAAGCTGTAATCAAAGTAAATTAATTTAAATAAAAGTAAAGTAAATTAAAGAGTTTAATATAGAATCATAGAATCAATCACTAAGGTTGGAAAGGACCTCTAAGGTCATCAAGTGCAACCATCAACCTAACACCACCATGCCTACTAGATCATGTCCTGAAGTGCCTCGTCTACATGTTTTTTGAATGTCTCCAGGGACAGTGATTCAACCACCTCTCTGGGCAGTCTGTTCCAACACCTCACTACTCTTTCTGTGAACAAGTTTTTCCTAATATCCAACCTAAACCTGCCCTGACGCAACTTGAGGCCATTCCCTCTCATCCTGTCGCTTGTTACTTGTGAGAAGAGACCNCCTTCTTGTATTGAGGAGCCCAAAACCAGACACAGTACTCAAGGTGTGGCCTCACCAGGGCTGAGTACAGGGGGACAATCACTTCCCTACTCCTGCTGGCCACGCCATTCCTGATGCAGGCCAGGATGCCACTGGCCTTCTTGGCCACCTGGGCACACTGCTGGCTCATGTTCAGCCGGCTGTCAACCAACAGGTCCCAGGTCCCTCTCTGCCAGGCAGCTCTCCAGCCACTCCAGCCCAAGCCTGTAGCGCTGCCCGGGGTTGTTGTTGTGGCCAAAGTGCAGGACCCGGCACTTGGCCTTGTTAAACTTCATACAGCTGGCCTCGACCCATCCATCCAACCTGTCCAGATCTCTCTGGAGAGCCTTCCTACCCTCAAGCAGACTGACACTGCCTCCAAGTTTGGTGTCATCTGCAAACTTACTGATATACTTATAACTGCAAATAGCTTTTTTCCTAGAACAGATTTCTACGGGTAAGGTAAAGATGTACAGATATTTAAGTTATAATTTACACTTCAAAACCACACAAAAGGAAAACTGCAAAGATCATTCTTACATAAAATTGATCTCAAGCTTTGACCAAGTTAGAGCATAGTCATATCAAATACTGTTCAAACACAAAAAGACAGATCCTTGCACTACGGAAGTAACATCACATTTTTCAGTGGTGCAAAGCAATTTCAGTGCAGTAGTACTTTCCTCTAATTGGAGAAGACAAAGGGGCATAGGTTTTCTGTAGTCCCTTTGACTAAGACCCATGCTGCTGCTGTCCTGTGGCTCCTCTTGGATGTAGTGGGGAGCAGAGCAAGTTTAAATGCATGAGAAAAAGCCAAGAGGAACAAGCCTTCTAGCCCTCATGGCCTCTACCTCCATATTCAGTACAGATGTGGAAAGCAAGAGCATTCTGGGGCTTCCATTTTGGTTTTACATCTCACTTAGATGGGAATTATACCAAACGTCTGTGTTTACAGTATGCACTTCTGCACTGAAATGGCAGCACAACGTTGTGTTACACTTGCGTTAAACAGACTGATGCCAACCACATCCCATTGTATTCAATGAAAAAAAAGTATGTTTACTGGTATACTATATCCATTAGTATGTATATAAATAATATTTATTTACTGAAGTCATTGCAGGCAGATTTCTGAAGCAATCCTAAAAGTTAGAATGACATACCAATTGACTCAGAATTCAGTTATCTCTACAGTCATCCCACAGTTCATGCAAGTCTCTACTAAATGTGCTGTGAATGTTAAAGAAAATGGTTATTTTGAATTGTGAGTAACAAAAATATATATAACTGAAACTAGCCTAACGAGTAACGACAAGAACATCAACCTTTTAAAAATTAGGATGGCTACATAGCATACAGTCTGTCTTACACCTGAATTTTCATCTTAAATGCCAGTTTTGGTGATGAAAAGCAGTAGGCTAAATTTAGCCCTTGTACATATGAGTGTACTTGCCACTAAAAGTTTACCACTGCGTTTGTCATAACTCTTATTTCAATGGGATTTGCACGTTCCTCCTAGGCAGGGGGGAGAGGGGAAAGAATTTGCTAATTATAGTTTCCTAAGAAATATCTATAAGCTTTCTGCAGGCAACAATTTACATTTGGAGACACAAAGCTCTGATCACTTAAGTAGAGGTGTTACTGTAATGGATTTATGGATCATTAATTCCTCAAAAACTGTGAACCTATGTTACAATAACGCTGTTTTTCAGTACTAGTAGAATTCAGAATTGTTACGTTTTTGTGTGATCCAGACATTTAGTGACCCAAGTACAAATGATTGGTCACATGCCCCCTACCCAGAGATAGCTCTCTGGAAATTTCCATTCCAAACTAATTTGTGAGAGTTTAATTACACTGACAATTCAGAGACCTAGAAATGTAAGTCCAAAATTATTTCTGTCGTAACAGCAGATCCAGTTAAATTCAGTCTTGAGGCTGTGCAGCACTATAGTATCTTTGGTGTGTAGTAAGTAGAGGTTGAACATTGACCATGTTTAAAACCACATTTCTAGGTTTTAGTTCTTCCCCCACTGAAAATAATGATCATTGTTGGTTTAGTGCAAAGCTGTACTTAAGAACATTTTATTGTGCATCTTTTGCTATATTTTGTCATTAATTTAAGCTCTTTTGTGGCTTTATTTAGACCAGAGAGATAAAGAGAGATTATTTTGGTCTAAAGCTTTATGTTCTTTTCATATTGCTGACAAAATTTTAGTTCAAGGGATAGTAATTTAGAATAATTAATTACAGATGGAAGGATTTTTTATAAAAAAAACCTCTCAGTTGCAACTTATAAAATCATTAATTCCTAAAGTTCATCATTTTACAAGATAATTTTTTTTTGCATGTTCTGTAGTACTGGCAAGTAGTGAGTACTTGATCCGTTTATTTGAGGAGTGCAAAAAAAATTCTGTCACATAAAGAAAATGTTATGTACAACAGCTGATGGTGTGCGCATTTGTTACATTGGCTATTGTAATCACACTGAACCTCGTGCGTTTTAAGTTACTCAATATGTTCAGATGCATTTTGGGGGGGATTTTAGCCAAGTCAAATCAGCTTGGCTTCTTTTGGCAGACAAGTACACTACAGGATTTTAGCCTGTATACTTCCTAGGGTTAGTTGGAATTCAGAAGTACAGCGGATGCCGTCAGAACTGGCATACGTGTCTCTATGTCTTGAGCCAATTTACAGTTCGTGTGTGTCTACCAAAGATAAACATTGGAAGAGTTCAAGAATATATTATCTGTCAGGAAAAGCTTTTAGATTATGGATGTAAATTCACCATACTAACAAAAGAAAAGTCAGGCACTAATGATTTGGGAGTAAAAACTTTCAAAGGGCATGTAAAATAAGAAACAGGAATTGAAATATGAACATTTCTTCCATTATACTTCCTTACTCTTTTTCTCCCCACCCCCAGTTTAGTTTCACATGCACACAGAGAAAGCGATCCTGACTTTCCTTGGAAATATGTTTCTGTCATGAAATTGGTTCAAAATTTCTTAGTTCTATCTTACTGTCTGTGAAAGTCCCCAAATCTTTCTTTTCCCCATGTGATGGACCTTTTTTGTGTGTATACAACTACTGGCCAAACACAAAATATTTCTCTTTTTAAATCTCTTCTTGCAAATCAGTCTTCACCATTTCTACCCAGGTTACTTTGTGCCTGGTTTCTCTATTTGTTTTCTAGATTTCTCAGTCTAGAAATTTTCTAGATTTCTGCTTTCTCAAGCAGCATCTCATTTTATTTACTGCCCATATTTCTGGTGTTTTTAATTCATCTGTGTTTTAACTCTCCGACCTCAACAGTATGGTTTGTCTTCTCCTCACATTTAGTGAAATTTGAGAATGTAATTGTATTGCTGTTCAATCAATCGATATATAATGTTTGACCCATTTTACACACAGATTATCTCATTGGGCATCTGGCCACAGCTATAGAAAGTTCTGTTTAGAGTTCTCTTTTAAATCTTTCTACTTTTTTTGTAATTTGCAAGAGGTTCATGCCTATAAAATTAATGGTTTCACTAACATACATTAAGATACTACAGAAGGTGTTTCTCACATCTATCAAATTATGTAAATATTTACAACTTGTAATTCAGTAAGAATCATCCTACTATAACACATAGAAAGGAATGTACAACGTTAACTAGAAAATGATCAATGAGACCAACAGTCTTATAATCTTCTGTTTGAATTTGTAGCAGATGTTTTACCCACTTAAAAGAGAAGTTCCTTTAATATTTTTTTTTCTCCCTAGAGAAATTTAATGAATAAAATTAATGCCTAGTTATTCTATCGGTTTTTAGGAAGCCTACCATAAATAGGGTGATCTCAAGTATTCATGATGCATAAAGGAAAGGAGTGTTTCCTGCGTCTGGCTACAGGGAAATAAAGCAAGTATTGAGTTGGTTCTCGCTGAGTGCTATTCTATTCCCCGTGGTAGGGCTGATGTAGGATATGTAGCAGTGGCATTATGGAAATTCTTACCTGCTGAAAAGAGCTTTTAGGTCCATTAGCAATCAAATACAAGAGAAAACAGATTGGCATTGCTTAAAAAAATACGTAAAGCTCAGAACAGAAAATTCTCTTATCAGTACTATTTTTTTTAAGCTTTACCAATTTGCTTGGGGTAATATAAGACACAAATCTAAACTAATAGCTCAAATTTTGTTTTCGTTCTATGATTGTCCCCTCTTCTGCAGTAGATCATGCCATCAGGAAAAGCTCCTATTTCTGCAGATACCACTAAGGCATCCATGGTAACAAAAGTCTAAGTTAGACTTTTCTCCTTTTTTCTTTTTTTTTTTTAAATTGACAAATATTAATGATGATTAATGAGTCAAAACAAAAATTTTCTCCATCCACATCAAGGACTGTGAAATAAATCATCATGTTTAATGAAGAAGATTAGTATCGGACTGGAAAACGGAGGCCAGAAATTAGGCTTAGCAGGTGAATAGAAAGGTGAGGCACTGACCTATTTTTTTTGTTTGATTTGTTTGCTCCACATTTACAGTTGCTCCACAAAGAAAGAGAGGTGAAATCTGCTAGTGCAGCAGGCACAAGCAGGAAGCCTGTTGCTTGTGCTGCTCAGGGCATGGACATGGGCAGCAGAACAGGTGGCCAAGCCTCTGGAGAGAGAGACATCACTCATGTTCCTAAGGGACCAAAGGGCGCCAAGCAGATTTGCTGTCACTTGGAAGTTAGAGTTAACTGAATTGAAGCCTGGAATTTTGGGGACCTGCCTACAGGGACATAGTAGACAGGAAAGTTGTGGGTATACCTTACCTCTTTTGTAAGAAGTTACATTTCTATTTTTATTACAGTAAAATTTGCCCTTTTTTTTTTTTTCTTCTGAATTTAAAAGCCCTTTGAGCTTCTTTGGGGAGTTCACTGTAGAAAAAGATAAAAGTAGCTCTGTCTAAATGATTTGGTTGTCTTGGGGTCCCAGTCAGATGCCCATTGCTTTTTTTGGGGAGGCGGTTGGTTGGTTGGTTGGTTGGTTTTTCTGAGGGTTCATATTTCGGTAAGCCTGCCTGATGAAGCATAATTTGACACCTACTTGACAATAGGGCTACAGCTAAGCAGGACAGAGAAAGCTTGGCCATCGTGGCTTCACCTAGTAAGGAAAACCTGTCGCCTCGACTCTTTCCTATGCAGCAGCATCACTGCTTCTGCCAGCTTCTGTTAACTGCAGAAGGCGTAACATTTTTATATCTGCTCTCATTCCCAAGTTAATGTCTTGTTCCTGCCTACCTTATTCATTCTCTACCTGTCTCCCGGTCTGTTGTCGTTATGTTATAAGGAGTGATTTGACTACTCAAGACGATTTCTTTCACACCGCTGCTATGAGCCAATGACAATAAAATAGCTAAAAGCAGCGCCCAAAATAGCAGCGCATAGGTATAGGTTTGCCAGAGCGATTTGATAGCAATTACTGTATCTGTCCTTCTGTGGTGTAGTGTTACAAGTAAGACCCAGCACTGTGAAGAAAAACTGCACTTTCTTCCTTTGATGTATTTTTCTTCCTTCTTTTCTGCTTTTCTTGGGAGCTGGAAAGCGGAACAGACCTTAACAGCAGCAGAATCAGCAACACCTTCAGCCACTTCAACTTTTTTTTCCTTCCTAAATTGGGGGGGAAGCAATTTTTCACCTTCAGAAACATCCAAACTTCAATCTCAGGATTCACATCTCATTCTAAAGGCTCTGTGCAACCAAAGGAAGGAGGAACAGAAATTTTGTTAAAATGGAAGTCTTGGGATTTGACATTTTCAGTGGTTTGGTTGTTTTACATCCTTTTTTTCTGTACCCCTCTTATGAGAAAGATTTCCAGTGGTAGTTGTTGCCATGGTACTAAGCAGGACGAGGTGTCTACTCCAATCTTAAAACTATGTTTATGGTCGTATTGTGAAAAATTATCTTTTCTGACAAGTCAGGCTTGTTTATGCAGAATTAATACAGCACCACTTCTCTTATTCCAAAGTGGAGAGAGGCTCTTCAGGTCATTCCCCGTGTGTCAAGGCAAATGTGAGCTTCAGCAGTGCTGGAAAAGCCTTAGAATTAGCTCTGTCCTTCCACTCCCTCGTTAGCTGTTCAAATGAACAACCGCTTCACGCCCTGCCGAGCAGCTGATTGGCCTTGGAGGGAAGAAGCATCTGAAGCAGTATTAATGTTTCATTCAAAATCATGAGAGCCAGGGAGGAGGGGAGGGGAACTGGGGAATTCAAAACCCCAAATCAGTACTGCCTTTTATTTCACCGGGCCCTTGTCTCTTGAGCAGCATCCCTAATTGTCTCCCACACTGGATTTCTTCTCAGGATGGTCTTGCTGACTTTGTGAGATGTTTTTGCCAAGGATAAATTTAGCAGTGCACAGAGAGGAGTTCAGCCCTCTCTCTTCCCTTTGCTTTTCTCTCTGAACTGTCCATTCCTTCTCCCCAACTATCTTTATAGCATCTAGTATGACGTATGCTGTATAGGAGATAGAGAGGGAAAGCAGCAGTGCAGTCCCTCCATCCTCTGCTATTTGCCCTTCTCAAATCATCACTGCTGGATCAAGACCTATTATGTTTACCATGTAAAAATCCCTTTTTATTTTCTCAATAAGCAAAACAGATCAGAAAGCTGTAAAATTAGTGCCTTAAAATGCTATCTCAAAGATATATGAGCAAACGAGATGTGATGAACCGATCAGTAAAGGAGTGGAGTGCATGACAGTGAGAACAACCAGCTGTAGCTGGGAAATACACACGACCATGGACTCCAACAGTATAAAACGTCCAAAGCTGTAAAACAGGAGCAATTCTTGCTTTTCTGTGGCAGTCCCAGCAGTTTGAAGCACAGTTGGCAACCATTTCAGTGTATTTATTGTAATCATAACATCATTGATGCTAAAAGAAACATCACCTCAAAGTGGGTATTCACATAAGACCTTGGATTCCTTGTAAATAGCATAGCACATGCCAGAGTTATTAATCTGGATAAGTTTCTAATAAATAAAGATTGTTTTCTTAGGAAAAGAGTAGAAAAAAAATATAGATACAGAAGGTTGGATGACTAGCTCTTGATTAACAAGGAAGGACCCTTTTACAGTGTTTCAGGCAGTACTGTCCCTAGTAAATAACATCAAGTAGGTTCTCAGTCCTTGAGTATTCCTGAGATAAATATTGATATCATTGAGTTTTAAAAAAAAAAATGTTGCTTATTCTTTTATCTATTAGTTAGTCTTTGGGGAAGGAAGCAAGGTTGTTTTTTTTCTTGACTCAGCAATTGAATGAAAGGCATGATGCTGACACATTTGGTCCAAGATAATGGGAGGACTTAGCCCCAGCTAACTAGGACTATGAAAATACAAAAAAGCATAGGAGATGTCTGACCCTATATCCCTGTGAATCAAACATTACTCTACAATATATTAATACAGACTTGTTTGATTCAGGGATGGTGTTTAGAGACAGTAGTATGGTTTATTTGAATGGATAGATTGCTATTTGGGAACTGTGAAAGCTAAGACTCTTAACTGTGCCTGTCACTTGGGGTGTGATCTTGGAGAAATCTGTCCGTGCTGCTTTTCCCTGCCCTTTCAGTTACCTTTTCAGTACTGATACGCAGCTAAAATTCCAGCTAATCCCCTGTCTGTAATCAGCAGAGAAAGCAGGGCATGTCTCAAGTGTGATGTCAGTAAAGCACTGAGCAGAAAACTGCCTAAAAAGCCGCCGAGAGAAAACGTCAGGCCCAGGGACTTAGGTGGAAAGTATTCTCCCTGAATATGGCACTCTGTTTTCATAGTGAACAGGCAACAAGAGCCTGTACTTTGTTGGGGCCTCTCAGCACTTTACTATTATAAATAATACACAGAATATATTTTCCTCCTGTGTAGGGTAGCAAATAGAAATGTGCCTCTGTTATCAGCAAGGAAGCCGTAATTGAGAGGCAGAGATTGGATGGAATACACATTCAAATGGGAATAAATAAAAGCATAAAGAGGATTTCAAAACCTCTCTTTCTATGCTGGGCTTAATCTGAATGTTTAGCTATGGAATTTATTCATGATATGTATTTGCAAGCCTGGATTTATATTTTTAGACCTAAATCCCACCCCACACTCTAGCCTGCATCTGACTGTGCAGCAGTACCAACAGGGTAACTTCTAGTTATCTTTTGCATATCTCTGCATTTTGCTGTTTACTGCCCCTTTCAAACATTTACTTTCATGGCCTGTGTTGGATTGCAAATGCACATCTCAGCGTGATGCCGTTTGAGACTGAAGGGACTACTGTACAAGGTAATCCTGTTCCCGTTATCGTAGCAGAAATGCACAACACAAAGTACGTTTCTTGGAGGGAACAGCCTTTTTAACGTGCCTCCCTTCTCCAGTTTGCCCCCCACCCCATGCTTGGGATTAAACAGTGTGTTTTTACTGACTCTATTTACTTGTTATTAAGAATATGTATTTATTTATTTATTAATTTCAGTCATATACCTCAATGTTTTGCTCGTGTTTAAGAAACTTATAAAAAACCTCATCCACCCCTTATATGAAAGTCCTCCAGAGAAATTGTTTGACAGTGAGGTAACTCTGTTCAGCACCGGTGAACAGCCTGACTTTCACAAGCCTGGAAGTTTGGAACCTGCAGCTCTTTCGAGCGCATGGTCCTTGTTCCTTTCCTTTTTTTGTCCCTTTTGTCCATTTTTTCTTAAGTAAATGTCATATTATCCTTACAAGTGAAATGTTTTCTGTTTTCTTAACGGTCACATTGTAGTCATTCAAAAAATTATTCCCTCTTCTTACATTTGTCTAATTTTCTTTAATTTTGGGACAAAACTTAATCTTGCTGTCAGTCAGATTGCAAAAGCTGCTGAACCAGAGCCACTAAATCTGACCTCATGACTTCTGTAGCACTACTTTCACTCAAAATAATCTTGGAGAGTAAAATTTTCAAAGAAACATACAGGAGTACATACCCCACTGAAACGGAAAGGTAAACTTTGCTAACTTAGTGAGGCAATGCAGGTTGTTAAATGTCAACACAGTGGTGGGAATAGTGTTAATTTAAAGGAAATAGAAACACGGACACTTCCTGAGAGAAGGTTATCTATAAGACCCTGATTCTAAAGAGAAGATTTAAAATAATGTTCATGTAATATGGTTTTACGTCTATTTTTTCATAATACAGTCAAACCAGCCAAGTGTGATTTGTTTTTAATCTCATTTTCTTTGTTTATTTTGGGGGTCCAAGTGAAACCAGGATAAGTAATGGAAATTGGTGGGTCTCTCTTCTACCTAAGAATGTTGGATGACAAAGAAAAGAGTACCAAGTGTTCAAAAAAATTATCCTAAAATCATTCAGCTGAAGTAGCCAAAAAATTAACAAATCTCATCAGCGCATTCCAGTTAGCAAGTGCGTTGTAGCTGTCTCTGGGGAGCTGAGAAGAAACCCACATTATTATTTTTAGTTGTATTTTTTGTCTGGGGAAGAACAAAAAAATGTGGAGGCCAGAAGATGGAAAAACAGTGTCTAGAAATTTACCATCAGTTTACTCTGTTACGTATGTTTGTTTTTCCCTTAGAAGTAGCAGAATTCTTGGAGTTATTCAAAACCCAAGGAATTCCCCAGATCTGAGAGCAATCCAGCTGAGCAATTCTTGGGGGAGGAGAGAAGATATGAAAGCTGTGGCTCAGTGTTTCCACACTGTTTTCTTAAGTATCCCACTGCTGTGGTATTACGATTTCTGGGAACAAGGGGCTGCTGCCAACGTTTTCTTCTTTACACTCTCTCTGTAATTCTGAGAGGGAGGTAAGGAGAGCAGTTGTTCTCCCTTTGGAATAGGCCTGAGGAAGAGCAGCCATGAGTCTGCGAGGAGAACGTTGCAAAGCTGATGGTCCCTTCTCCACATCCCGTTTGTTTATGTACGCCCTCCTGGAGAGACTAGTCTGTAACATGGAGGGTATAGCACAGATTTATAATTGAACCAGTCTTAAAAAAACCTGTGCCCTATAGCGTGATTATATTTCATCTCTCTGGTAAGGTTGTTTATCCTCTTTTTCTTATTTATTGCTTGAGTGAACCAAATACATTTGAATTATGTTTTAGAAGAAGTAAAATGCTGTGCAACTGGTGGTATTTCACTGCAGAGTAAGCCCGAAGGGATTTGTAATCCCCTGGTACTAACATCATCTAATAGGGAGCCAAATTGAATAATAAGCTCAGTGCTATGAACACAGCTTCATATTCAGCCTCATTCTTAGTTAGCATCGCCTAGTAATTAATTATTATTCCATATTTATGCTATCAGCGGCGTGCAGAAGCAGACCTAAACGTGCTGGAGCCACTGGCGGCAGCAGCAGCAGCAGTATAGATACAGTACACAGGTGTTTTGTTCTTTCTCTGGAAATGTGTGCTGTCTCTTCAAACATTTGTAGGTCTTCCCTGTAGCTGAACACAAGACAGTACCTGCTGGACATCAGTCAAAGGCGCACAGTGACACGTAGCTTACTAATTACTATTAACGTTTACAGGATTTGGAATGTCCTGATTGATTTTGGCACTGAAAGTGTAGTCTGTTAAATTGCTTGTCACCTTTGTTTCATCCTTGGCCTCACTGAGAAGCTCATACGCAATTAACGGTAATTGCTATACTGTATTTATTCGGAAGTGCACAATACATTGCTATTTTGTTGCTTGGATCTCAAAATGGGGGAGGTTAAGTGCTTACAAAAGTACAATTCAAAATAAGGGGATCTTTGTGGTCAAGGGTTTTTTCCGAAGTACAAAAATATGAAGATTTTAACATAGTTCATGTTCCAAAGTCATAGACCTCCTGTACTTGAAATCTCACTAACTTCAGGGAGAGACCTGTGCATCAAGACACGGCAGGTAAATCTACATTACCAACTTGTGTGGCACAGCAGGAGGAGCTTGACTTGCTGCAGGCCATTCTCGTTATAGGACCGAACGTCCCTGTTGTGGTGCTACCAGTGGTGAAGCTCGTGCCAGTTGCCAGTTCATGGCACACGTCGGGCAAGCTTAGGGCACTCACTGCAGGAGGACCCTGCATCCACATTACCGAACCCTGGAGTCAAGCTTTAGCCTGGGTTCTACCAGGAGGAAGACTACTTCAAACACACCCTCCCTCTTCCAATGCTAAATCACTAATGTGGATGCACCGAATATTATTTAGGAAGACTCTAGCTACACATGCTGAAACAAATTGTCGTGCTGTCTGTAAGACAAGGCAATTGCTTTTTGCACGTGGAACTGTACAGAAATTCTTGAAAGGAATATATTTCCTCCACATATTCTAGGTTACAAGGTGGAAGAATCACTGAATTGCTCACACGAATTCATCTGCCAGTTTAGCCTGGTGATATTTTCTACTGAAACAGCCAAACCTCCAGAATCAACATGAACTGTCTGGAAACCTAGAAAAGAGCAAGTGTTGCCAAGAAGCAGGCCAGGACAGCAAAAAAGTGAACCCTTTCATACAGAAAAAGGACAGGAATCTGAAAAATTTTCCTTCACGGGAGTGGGAGAGCTGCATTGTGTCCTGATACCGCCCAGGGTTTGGATGTTGGAGCACAGGTCTGTGCGTCAAGTTTAGGTTGCCGGAGCCTGTGCTTTTCCTTTCAAAGTGAATTGTTCAAGGAACAGCTCATCAGAAGTTTTCTTGCTGTCCTTTTTAAAGCAGAGAATACTCTTTACTTCCTCATATTAAGAAACTAGCTGTTCTAATTTTTCTGGAGAAAATAATTTCAGGAGATAAGATACAGATCTAGCTAAATTAAGTTAATTAAAGAAAATGCAAATTCAATAGAATGAGTGTAGATTCTACTTGCTGCAAGCACTATATCTCTCCAAGAGTCTGGATTTGACAAATAATGATACTAATTGTATGTCTAAAATATTAGAAATATCTTCTATCAGAATACAGGATGAAAACAAAGACTATTTGATTTGTTTTACCTACTGCAAATGCAAAGACAAGCCCAAATATCATGGGCTGATTTTCAGCACATTCAAACTACTTCAGAGGTTACTTTTAATTCAGTTAATTATTTTGCTATTCTCCATTCAATTAATTACCAGATTAAAGTTCTTACATAATATGTAAAATGGTGTTTTGATAAAAAATAGATTACTGCAGAGTTTGCTTTAGAAGAAAGCACAGCAAGATTAAAATCTGCAGAATTCCAAGTTAAAAGAGGCTATTAACTTTAAAGCAATTACATTTACATGTATTTCCCACAAGAAGATGGGATATATTACATGGGGTATGGAAGACTACTACAAATCTTTACTTTAGGAATTGTTTAGGATTGTACATAAATACTATTGCTTCGATTTTCTACTTAGATCTTACAGCATTGTTACATTTATCAAAACTTATGTTTCATTTTTTTAATTACAGATGTTGATTATAATTGCTTTTTGTGGTTTCTCAGGCTTCCTGGGATCTCCTCTGAAAAAAAAATATAAATTATTTTGTTATACAACCTAAGAACTGATACTCAGCAATCCCTTTATGCGGCAGAGTAAGGTGACACTGCTTTTCAGTTACTTGTACCACTTACTTTCTGCAAAGGTCTGTTCATTGTGCCAGTTGCTACATTACATGTGGTGGCAATATGCCTGTTGTCTCATAGAAAGCAGGTGCATTTGGAGAGATGACAGCTTTCTCAGAACTCTATTATTTAGTTAACTCATTTATAACTAGATTGTTCGGAAAAACCATAGATCTATTTAGTGGTCAAAATCTTGCTTATGTGCTAAGCAATGCTTATTAAACTCTCTGCATCCATTTAGTTGCAGGCTGTTTCACTAGAAGCAACTGGAAAGTTGCTAGATTCAAAATTAGAAGTGAGAAGATCCAGGTTCCATTTTTAACTTTTCAACTGATTTACCTAATTTCATCTTGAGCAACAGTACTGCATCTTGGTTTCTGTTGCCTATTTGTAAAAAGACATATAAATAACTTTGACATTTATAGGAGGAGGGAAAAGCTACTTAGTGATAAACAGTTTAATCATTGCGATAATTTAACAGCATTGTTCTACAAGCTACTTGGTAATGTGGATAGAAAAACCCTACAAACAATTATTCAAATATCCATTAGGGCTTCTGAACACATTTGTTGCACTGTTTACATTCCATTAACATTTGTGAGATTCAGATTTACTCCCAATGGATTTAAGTGTGCATGTCCAGACACCTGGAGAGAACACATGCAAAATTTTAGCGCTTTCTAGCAATTTTCATTAATAAACCTCTATTTTTAAAAAAAAAATACTTTACTCATGCTATCAGCAATGGCAATATTACTAGTTAACTAAATAAGGACAAAACGCTGTTGTTTATGTCTCATAGATACATAGTAGAGGTCACTAATCTGTTAAATAAACACAAATTCTGGAAGAACATAGCTTCCAAATTTCTCTTCAAAATCATTTAAATGACATCTTTCTCTTAAAAACCTGGATATGCATTTCTTTTCTCACTCATACAATATTTGAAATTACTACAGGAAAGTATTTATTTTGAATGGACCTTCTTGTCATCATTCAAGAGGATGGAGGCATACTGCTAGCGCATGGACAGTAATGATGCATCAGAAAGGTAGTCTGAAGACTTTGACCAGAGAAGTGTCAGACATTCCCTTACCTTAATCACTCCTGAAGAGTTACTCTCCAGGGCATACACTAAGCCTGCATCTAGCTGCTAGTAAAAATCAGGCTATTCTAGGTG
The DNA here is from genome assembly GCA_013399095.1 of Psophia crepitans. Classification (NCBI taxonomy): domain Eukaryota; kingdom Metazoa; phylum Chordata; class Aves; order Gruiformes; family Psophiidae; genus Psophia; species Psophia crepitans. Next base: position 341,710 of record VWZZ01007161.1, read on the forward strand.
CACAGAGGATTTCTATTTTTAATTCTGGTGATGGGTCATCGGCTGATGACTTTTTCATACAACCATAGAATAGAATAATTCAGGTTGGAAAAGACCCTTAAGATCATCAAGTCCAACTGTTAACTTCACACTGCCAAGTCCACCACTAAACCACGTCCCTAAGCATCACATCTACATGTCTTTTAAAGACCTCCAGGGATGGTGACTCCATACCTGTATGATCAAGAAGGGAAGCTTGCATTTGGCAATGCTTTTTCACACAACTCATCACAACTCAGTCAAAACAGAGCAAGGTCACTACAGTAAACTGTGCCTCCAGCCTTACAGACCTGAGAGTTGTTGTCGCCCTCAATATCTATTTTACTCATCAGCACTTAGTAATTTTTTTAAAAACACAAAAACCCTAGAGGCAATATCATTTATGAAGTGGTCACTTTCTATGAATTTAATATATACTTCAGAATCTTAGCCTTCCACCCACACAGATATATCTTAGACTTGGATATATCTTAGACTTGAGATGCACATGTGTGAGTGTGTGTGTCGAAGGGGAGGGTTGGAGTAAGGAAGCAGAACAAAAAAAACCCAAGAAACCTTTCAACACACAAAACAATGTAAATCGATATGGAGCCATCTGCCTGAGTCTGCAGTGTTTGAAGAATGGAGTGTATCAACTGCTTCTGTTCGTTATCATTGAGGGAAGAGGATAAGAAATCTTTGGGACACTCTTACAATATTAACTGTTAGGTTTTTAATTGCTGAACATCTTTAGATGCATTGAAGTAACACTTCTTCACAGTGGTTGATACTGGTAGATGGGGTTCAACAGGCAGTCATTGCTATAAATGACTTCCTGTATGAAATGTAAGAGCTTCTGATCCTTTCACTGACCTCAGAGTCGCTGGTGCTCACAAGTGGATGTTTCCTTATTTGTGCAAAAAGGCTCACAGTGTTTCTTAAATATCTAAAATAAAACCACTTCCCGCTTTTCTTGGGTGCAAAATGCACCATGAGGCCTCTTGCAGCTTCTGAAACCTGCAGACAGATGCAAAGCTAATGTATTCAGTCAAGTTACTATCAGCCTTAACACCCTGAAATGCTGAAGCGTTGGTATCTTGACCTTTACATCAAGATGCATGAAAATCGAATTAACTTCTGACTCAGCAGGCCTTTCTGAAGGATTGATTTTGTTAGAAAATGTTCCTGGTTTTACATACAGGTGTAAGGGCAAAAATAAGCCTTTTTCCATAAAAGCTGAAATATCTTAATCTCTACAGTTGCCAGAATTTCTAGCTTCAATGAACTTGTTATTGATACTGTTCTTTGTCATTTATATATTATTATCTGATTATTTCCGTAGCACACAGCTATGGGTATTGTTGACGGGAAGGTACAAGAGGGACTGGTAAATTTAGAAGTTATCAGCACATAGAGTTCTATCAAACTTTCGTCTTTGTCTCTTGTCCCCCATCTGTTTCCTTCTAAAGATTTGTTTTCCCTGTGAATCCAACAGATTCTCATAAACTCCTGAACTTTCAGAGTAACCAGTTTGTCGAGCGTGCCCCTTTGACCATGTGGTAGGTACTCCAGGTGTAACTGCCCAATTTTACTCAAGGAATTTAAGGACACATTAATACATTACATCTTCAGCAGTCACTGACAACAGTTCATATCATATCTGTGACTCAGACTGACATCTAGATTTCAGAGAGTAGCAATCCCCTGGTTACTTCACTGATTGGATAGTAAATGAATGCTAAAATGCAGTGGTCTGATTTATTATTTTCTTGGTTTTTTCTTTTTTAAAATCTATTATAGCTCAGTAGATCAGCAGCTGTAGAGAACAGAGCCCTGAATTTATCCCTACAGACAATTAGCTTGCTGTTCAGTGAGAAAGCCACATATTTGGACACCTCCTGCATGATATGGAGTAAGAATACTGACAAGCCTCTGAAAGTTGGTCATGAAGATCATTACCATCCTCCTCAATAGCATAACTTCAGTTCATTCATTTCTGTAACCCAGTGCACAGTTCGGGTACACTCGCTGGAAAAAACAGGATTAGACTCTATTGCTTTCTTCTCAGTAACAAATATTGATCAGGATGGGTCCATTAGTCTGGGACAGGTGGGCATCTACCACCCCAACACGGTGTTTAATATTTCAGCATCTCAGCTTTAAAATAATTACTTCCTAGGAATGAAAAAGCCGAAGAGCACTCTGAATTATAATTTTTTATCAAATCCGTTTCTCAATTCTGTTATTCAGCTGTTAAATTTTTAAGCTGTTTCACTTTAGATTTCCCTTAATTTTCTGCCTTTCTTTTCCTGTTTTCATATCTGTTCAACAGTTTTCTCTTAATATGGTAGACAGACAGGATTTCCAAAGTGACCCACTGGTAACTCCTACTGGTCTGTAGAAGCCTAGAACTTGTTTCTTTTGTTCTCTGAAGATGAAGAGGAGTGTGGATGGGAAAGTAGTAGATTTTTTCTAACAGTTAATTCATAGTAAACTTGATCTGATTGTAAATTACTAACTCACTATCTTTTCTAGTAGTAAATGTCCCCGTCAGTAAGGCTACCATCACACCCTAACACAGATGGATCAGGAAAAAAAGCTACATTTTATAAAATGGGAACCGTAAGTTCACAAAGAGCAACAGGTACATAATACGTTCACCATGGCTCATTTTCTGAAATACTTAAAAAAAAAACCCAAACAAAAAAAAACCCAAAAGTCAATATGAACATTAAAGTACATCTGTCTCTTCATCTGAGAAGGATAAATGCTTTCAAACCTGTCTTTATTTCCCTTTATGCCAACAGCTCCCTCCTACCAAAAATCATTAGGCTATTTAATCAGGTTAAGATACTAGTGGTTTGTGATAGTTAACTTTTCAGGAAGAATAATGTGCAACAAGTCCAGAACAATCAGTTGATATGAAGAAGTCCTAACCAGAGCAGTTTGAGAATATTGTAAACTATCCTTCTAGTCTAGAGACTACATAGGTACGGCAGTGCAGTCATTCGGGGGAAGAAAAAAAACCAAAAACCACCAGCCAAAGTGAAAAACAGATATAAACATCTCATTGGGTTCATGAAGGTCAAGATAAGTAATAAATTTCCTTTTTATCCATATCAGTCTATGCAGGCAACTTTCCTGAAATCCCTTGTGAGGTTTCAACACTTGTGGCAACCTTTTTATGATCTGCCAGTGTACAGAAAGCAAATGAATTTTGGCTCTTCCTTAAATGTAAAGCATTTACATTGTAAATATTGAACCACTGTGATGTGCCAAACTCCCGTAATATAGGGCTTAGAGTAGCTGATTCTGAAAAGGAAGCTAATGAAATAATTGACCTCATTTCCATTCCAAGCAATCTGACTCTAAAGAGAAGCTTGCACTTCTATTCTACATAAATTGCCCAGAAGAGGAATACTATCATCTTCTTTCTTACGTATTTATTCCTAAAAAAAACCCCCCAAATTAATAAAGTAAGCTTCAAGAATAGATAATTTGTTTAGGTTATTCAAAATTATAAAGGGTAGTGGTTTCCACTGGGCATAAGAAAATTAAAGGGACCGGTAGCCAACTGGTAGATGAAATTCCATGCTTCCAATAGAAGAGGAAATAGAAATTTGAAAGAAAAATGTGTTATATAGATTTGTGCTAGAACTATATGAGCAATGCAACTTTCATTAATTGTTATGGCTAGTTCTGTGAAATTTTTTTTCATCATATCAATCATATTATAGTTTTGTGTATATATATATATATTTACATATGCTTATCTTTAGATATGAATGTGAAACTTAAACTTTGCTAAAGGTCAAACAGCCCCTTAATCTTCAGTGGCCTGTTTGCATCTCCCTGGGTTCTTTAAAGTCAAATTCCACAGTTTTCCACTGAAAGAAAGTCATTTAGTGAAACATTTGGGTAAGTACTTTTTCTTACTTGCTTTTTCCCTTGAAAGATTGTGCCTCAAAGAGGATCAAAATTAAAACGAATTTGTTAAAAATTTGAAGAAAATGTTGTTACTTTTTACTAATTATTGTTTTTTTATAACATAACTCTGTAACTACTGTTTTGAACATTTTTGTACAGTATTACTCTACAGTTTTATACAAGTGGGAAATGAAATGCTTCTCTGTCATTTCTTTTAGTGCTCTCAAATGCTTCTTTCGTATTTATTGCAACTTACTGGGCTTTCAAGGACTATAATGGAATTTAAAGCTTAGTGGCATGGTTCAAGTAGGCTGTTTGCTCTTCTTCCATAACCCGGGGACTTCCTGCTTCTAGCTATATATTGCAGAAATAAATCGCAATTTCTTTTCATTATTATTCATAGGGTCATACCATTCAAGATTAATGTTTGCTCTGATGGCTTATGCATGAAGATGGTCACAAATCTTGAAAGTTTCATACTTTTAAGCACACACGATTTGTCCAAAAATTTCTGTTAGGAAACATGTTTGTTCTTAATTCATGTTTCATCATTCCTTTCTCTCTTAAACCCTTTTATTCTGCCAATGAGGGAATATTCACAGTATTTCCCAAAAGTGAATAGTCACTTTCTGCACTAGATGAGAAGTTAAATTCTTCAGTAACCCCTATGAGATACTATTTTCCATCCACTAAAAAAACCCCAGGATAAACATTTGCAAATTATTAATTAGCAACTCAGTCCACTTTATGAATGATTGTACAAGAACAAGTCTAAGTGTATCATATTATTTATTCCAAGCTGATTCTATTTAACATCTCCCAAGAAGTAGCAGAGCAAGTGGTTGGGTGGAAATATGCATTACAGCTCTTGACTACAGTCGTGGGAACTGTAACTCTCACAAATCACAGCTGCTCAGTTTTTGCACTATGAAGGACCTAACGGGCCTGATGGTCGTATGAATTTGCAGTATAAATGTATACCCCAAAATTTCTTGCCCACTCAGCATGTCACCAACTTCTCCTTTTGGCTAACAAGCTACAAGCATGTCTCAAATGTCAAATGGCTTTTAGAAAATTTCATATTCATTGAGTCCAGCTACATTTCCTGACCTGCAAACGTAGCACCCTAACTGATTCTGCCTAGCGGGATGCAATAGAGCCATTTGGGCGGTCTCTATGTCCTGTTACACAGAGTACTTGAAAGTCTGGCATGGTATCTTTAAAACTGGTGTCCTCTCTTCTGTTACGTTATTATTTACACATTTTTCCAGATTACATTATATAATATTTCCCACTGAATATGACAAGACCAAATGTGTACAGTAATTTTACATATTTTATCAGTCGTGTAAAGTATGTATTCAAAGCAAATATGGTAATAACCAAAAAGAACCAAGTCTGAGGCATGAGAACCTGGGTAAAACTTATTACAGTTGTGTATATGCAGTCATTTTCTACTATGCTTTCTTTGTGCCCATCTTTCTTGTGAAAGAGAAGCTTTAGCTTTCACAAGAGGAACACCGTAATTCTTTGTCAGTAGATACTACTGCAAGATGTCAGAAAGAAAAATGCAAGCCCTTGAACATATGACTCCTCTCAACTGTGTCTTTAAAATCACTGCTTATTCAGTCAGCTGTCTGATTAGTGAAGACATTTCAATCTCTAGCAGAATCTTATGTCAGCTAAGTTGTCAAGGAAATTTGCATTAATGCAGACTAAATATTTTAAGAGGTTTAATGCAAACAAGAAGAAATGCTTCTTAGAACAAGTTTAACTTATTTGATTACAGGTGTTAAGCTTTACCACAGAGACTGCTCAGTTTTCTTCAGCAAGTATACTTTTGAGTGTGATGCTCACATAAAATTATGATTGCAATTAATAAACTGTCTCAATATGACTTTACCTGAATTACAAACAAAACATTGTGCTTATATAACTTTTCTTCTTAATAAGCAAACCTAAAATCTTTCTGCTGCTACAAAATAAAAAAATAATACTTTGTTATGAGTGCTTTTTTCCTGTTTATAACTGTCCATTAACAATTTGCTTTTTTTGCTTTTTTTTTTTTTTTAAAGCTCTAATTTTGTGATCCTACCAAAAAACTATTATGTCAATCTTGTGTCAGTTTTAAATTATATCACAGCAATTGCTTCTGGAAAAATATTCTGAGCAAACAAATCTCTATTGCTCATGCACATTTTGTTGTATTTTTTATTGCCATTTAGCAATTTTGCTTTCATACTGAAATTCTGCTGTGGAATTTATGTACATTTAAACCAACTGAAAATTACCTTGGTGAAGTCCTAGGATTATATTTTATTGATCCAGTTCATTTATGAAACTTAGTTAATTTTAAGCAATATCCGGGAAAAGCATTACACAAATTTGTAACCAAAGCAAAGCAGATGAAGACAAAGCACACACTGATAAACTGGAATTCGTAACACTCTTTAGGAACAAAAATGTATGTAAATCACTCAGAGGATTAGAACAGGGTCTTAACCAACATGAGAGCTTTACATACCGTAAGGCCTACCTATAAGCTGTAGAACACATGACTTGGGGAGGGTGTCACTAAAAGTTAGTAACAGCCTTAAATACTGGTAAAGCCCAGCTGCAAATACATTTTTAGATCATGGAAAATGTTATTACTATATGAAACCCTGACGCTAATCTCATTTAGGCCTGTTTTGTTGGTCCACATTCATAAATTTCAGGGTCAGACAGGTAAGAGTTGGAGTATGTATGTGTAATAAAATTAATATAACCTGAGATTCACTCCTTTCTAAACATGGTATTAAGGATAATTAACTCTGTTCAGGAATATTTCAGAGAAGCTTATATTGAGAACTATTCCTTTGTCTCAGGAGTCTTTGCAAAGAGACACCTTTCATCCTGAACAAGTGCCAGCTATGTTAATTAAGAAAAATTTGTGAAGCACAAATGAAACCACACTGCAATATTAGGTTAAAACTGCTTCAGTAAGTACTTCAGCTACTTTGTCCAAACAACACTTTTCTTCTGGAAAAACTAGACTTCTATATACAAAATAGAGTTGCACTTACAGTACAATTAACTGAGCTGAATTATGGCTAACCCTCCAGAGATGTATTTGCATGGAAGAAAGATAATTTAGATTTTCAAAAGCACAGCTAGGATTTAAGCAATAGGCACTGATGTTTCCATTGTTTTTCAAGAAGTTAGATAGCTAACCACTTCATGTTCCTTAAAATCTCCAACTAAGCAACAAGAACTCAAGGGAAGGAGGAACATTTTTTTCTCTGGAAAAAAAAAGCTCAAAATTACCATTGAATTTGGACTGAATCATATTCACAAGAACTGACTGATTTGTCCCAATATATCCTAAAGTTTACTAACATGATTATTCAGAACAAGTTAATTTTATCATTTCCTATTTGACTGCAATGTTAGATAAAATGGCTTTTAAATTTTGGGGAATTTTTAAATGAGAAAAGATTGTTTGTATTAGACTAAAAAGTCTGTATTGCAGATTTTAAATGGATGAGATTTGTATCACTTCATGCTAGCCAAACTTCACCTAATAGATGAAAGTGTATTTTACAATAATGCTGGAATATCTGAATGCTCATTTTAATAAAAAGAGAAGGGTAAATAAACATTGAGAAGAAAGCTTGGTTTTTTTCAGTAAAAACCTGTTAAAAGAACTCTCCCAGTTAGGATTTCTGGTAAAACTCTTCCAGCTTCAAGTTAAACCTGATTGCAGACAGTTTGTTGGGAAAGGAGTTCCTGTGATAGAACACAGATCACATGCAGGTAACATGCTTGTGCCTTTTGACCGTGTAACTCCAATTGCACATCTGGACACATGTATTGATCTGCATTAGCTATTGATGTCTCCCATTGTTGGCTAATTTAGCTATTTGATTTTGTATAATATTTAGGAATCCAAATGGTAACTTAATAAACACAAGAGGGGAAAAAATCATTACTTTTTTCACATATAAACAGACAAAACCACCTCTATTATGTCTGTATTTCACAAGTCTTAGTCAGATAATCAGAGTTTTAGAGAGTAAGGTACAACCATTTATGCCAGAAAAAAACAAGTCACAGGCCTGTACTTTTGTACTGTCGAAATTTGAATGGAATCTTTCTACATTTACCTTTGGTCTTATAATCTTCAGTAGCGAACAAGTAACGTGGAATATGTATGTAGACATTCAACACTAACTCATTCTTTTGGAACAATCTCTTATTTCATTCAAAGTCAGGATAAAAGCTTATGTTTAGTAGATCTAGATTAAAAATGTGCAATGTAAACAGAGGAATTTTTTTTTACTAAATCTGCAAAGTGCAGTTATATCTTAGCACTTTATTGATATTTTTGTATTGTGAACTAAAAAATGTTACCCACTTAGTATCTTAACCCTACCAAAATAAAAGTATGTTATTAACCTATTTGAGGGTGATCAAACATTGGAATAGGTTGTCCATAGAGGCTGTGAGATTTCCTTGGAGAAGTTTCATCTGGGCAGCAAGATGACCTTGCTTGAGCAGGGTTTTGACCTAGATGATCTGAAGTGTCCTTTCCCTAACGATTCTGTGATTCAGCTTAATAGGGTAATCTGAAGGTGAGAATTTATCTTCCCATCATACAGTCTCTTGACATAAAGAGTGGGACTTCTATTCTTTGTCTAACATACCTACTTTAAAATTTAAGTAAAAAATTAAAAAAAAATCCAGCAATGACTCCATAAGCAAAATGAGTCCTTTTGATAAAGCTGTTATAGAACTGATTGTAATAAAACCTGTCACAGAAAAGCCAAGTTCATCTCTCCAGTCTGTTACGATAATTGATGATGTGATCCATTGGTAGAAACTCTATTTCACTTACTATTTTTGCATCATTTTAAACCTTGTAATTGCTACCAAAAAATGAACAAATGCACTAATTATGCTGATAAGCATAGGAGATTAATAAGAAATTGAAAGTGGAGTAAAAGGAATTCAAACATGATAACCTGGTGAAAAATTGGTATGTCGGAATATCTGTAAGATGTGCCGTGAGTGAGATATTCAGAGAGCCTGTGTGCCCATGGCCTTATTGCAAACCACCGCTGGGGTACCTGAGTTGTCATAACTGCACGGAAATAAGAGCAGTGGCAGTCTTAAGAGACAAAAAATCAGATGAAGCTCCCTAGTCCTGCAAATGTCTAATCTGGGGCCACCCTGAAGGTCTGTCTAGATATTTTGCCTGTCAAAAGGCCTCCTTTACTGGTGTATGAAAGTACATTGCAGAGGATGTGCTTATAAAAGTTCACTGTGTATATGCAATTGCTTTGATCAATTCCTGTAACCCATTTTAAAAGTATATGTTTTTAACAAAAAAAATAATTTGGACTTACTTTTTCTGGAACACATTGCCCATTATTAACAAGCTGTAATACCATCCAGGTATTCTAATATGCTGGAATTTGGAAGCTCAGGTCATTGCAGCCATGATCAAGAAGCTATAGTTAGGAAATTTTGACTTGGATTTGTATCCACACCTCAGGACACTTGGCTGGCATCATAGCTGCGTCAGGAAAGAGATCAATGCGAGTACCAATGGCACAGGGGCCTTCCTTGTGTTCATGAGTTTGTCCAGAGCATCAAGAGCTGCTATCCATCCACGCAGAGTCAGTACAGAGAGCAGATATATTAGTTAGCCACTACTGGAGCTGGCCAAATGCTTACAGTGAGCACACAACAATCATCAAAACCATGGCGAAATATGCGCGCTACATTTCCATGTTGCTATGCTACTGAAAAAGCCTGTTCCTTCTGAAATACTGGGCACCATTCCTCACTGCTCCTGGGGTCCATACCTACCTGTAAACTGCTCAGCCTTGCCTATAGTGCTTGCCAGCACTTTGATTCACAGACTATTTGATGTAGACTTACGTCAGATACTGCTCTGGAAAACACATTGCACTAATTCTGGTGAAAGCACGGTGAATTGAGCAGCAGCTGGGTTTTTGAGGAACACTTTCTGTGCTGCAGATCTCTGATTTTTGTAAGGACAAACAAGTAAAGACTTATCCTGCTCTCATTACAAAGCAGAGGAAATCACTGGCATCGGATGAGTACTGGTACCACATGGGAACACAGATAAACAGGCTTGGAAAAACTGAGACATCTGGAAAGATGGAGTAAATATTAGACAGAAAATACAGTACATAGCAGTACAAATGGCTAATGTAAAAGCAGCTCCAGAACACCGCTACAAATCTCGTCACTTGGGACTGCACTCACTTCAGCTATTCACGCTGGATCTGCCCAGTTGCAGAAAATCGCCAGCCAGGTGTGCAGTGTCTGAAAATGACCGTCCAGTGAAAGGTAACAGTTCAGAGCTCTGCCCTTCAGCCCCAATGACTTTCATAGAAGACAGATACATCACTGCCCCTTTTCCACCTGCAGAACCCAAAATTTCAGACAAAAACGGTTCCTAAGGAGCCAGAAAGAAGTAAAACCCAGATGATGAAAAAGAATCCCTTCTTATTCTGCAACTTGGCAAGTTACCTGAACTGTTTATTACCCAGCTGCTCTGAAAGTAAGCTGTGAGATAAGGGTTCTCAGTGTTATGTTATCAAATGTGGAATTATATTATTAAAGCCCTTCAAACTCTCCAAATGAAAAGCAGTTCACACTGCTCTCGTATTTTTTCTCATGATGTCAGTTCTCTAGATGACTGTGTCCTCTGCTAAAGTCATCCTCAAGGTAGGGGACTGTTGGTCTACCTGTCAAATTGTGCCTCACCTTCACACATCCTTGGCATTGGGCAGTCTCCAGTTCTCACCTTGTAATCTCCTGGCTGGTTCTGACAACTCCAAATTTCTCATTTCTTTCAATGCTGGATCATTTACTTGGATCAGTTCTTTGAAAAAGTGACCTTTTTGCAGACATCTGATGTATTTCTTCCTTCTCCTCCAGAGAACGCAAGACAAATGGCTTTATTCTGAAGGTTTTCTTTCACTACTGCATCCCAGTTCGTCTGCTTTTTAATCAAATGGAGAGATTGTGCTCTGCCTCCACTGCTAGACTTGTTTACCAGTAAATATTCCAAAAATATCAAGAACCACCATTTTACTTTCTCTCAAATTGCCTTTTACGCACAGGAGGAATTTCTTTAATTAATTTCAGCTCTGAAACTCTTTCCTATAATTCCAAACAGCTGCTGTGCTGTCCCCACTGTTAATGAGCTTTGTCTTCATATGACTTGGGAGAAGGACAGAAAGGGCCATGCTGGCTACAATTGTTTAAAATTCAGCATGCAAACTAAACTGGACAGCTCCTGCGTGAAACTGATTGTAGTGTCACTCCCCCCTCTGCAGAAATCTAATCTGTCTGGCTAGTGAGAATGAGACTCACAGCAGGGGCAGAAGGTATTGAGGTCCACTTTTTTTGAAAAATATTCTTCTTTCTTTTTTTTTTTCTTTTTTTTTTTTCAAATTGACTGAGGATGTTTCATCTGAATTGTCATGCTTAAATAATTGTCCTAGTAGGAGCAGTACATTTCACCCTCATGCCATCCTTTGAAAATTTAGGCTAGCTGTTAGCTAGAGAGATGCAGCCTGACGTTCTGAACCTGCACGCAGTGTGAAAAATTGCTTTGATAAGGTTGTGTTTATAATTTGAGGCAGTAAAATAGAATTCTTACTAATTGTGTTTAAGGCATGATGTATTGTGTAATCCACAGAGAAACTAATTTCAAAAACACTGTAACCATAAAAACAGCTGTTCCACTGAGTCATTTTCCCAATGTGCAACTTAAACCAAAGCAAAACAGAGAAAAGCCTCTCCCAGTTGTAACCTATTTGTGTTGGTATGATTATGGAGTAGGATAATGCAAGCAATGTGGGGAAAAACAACAGAAAACTCATCTCCACGTTCCTTTTATACCAGAAGTTTGAAAACAGAAAGAAAAAAGACCCGTTGGAGTTAAAACCAAGAAAAAGAAAAACCTCCATTTTGAAGAGATATTGATGCCTAAACTCAGTGATGAAAAGCAAGACATATACTGACAGTCAAAAATCATTTGCAAAGATAAGAATGTGTCTAAGATTAGAAGGAATGGAATTAAAGTGGTGAAACAAGATACTTCAGTTAAATACCTAAAAAAAGATTCCTGCCACATATGCACATGTATGCATATCTTCATGGTCGCTGTATAAATATAATACAGTCTCTGGATGAGAAGATAGTCAGATCTGGTAAACAAAGTGGATGAAACTGCAGTACATAAAAGGAAAATAAAGAAAAAAACCAAAATGTACTTCAGGCAGTAGTCTTTCGTCAGTAGAAATGATAGGATGACCATGAGCCAGCAATGTGCCCTGGTAGCCAGGAAGGCCAATGGCATCCTGGGGTGCATTAGAAGGGCTGTGGTCAGTAGGTCGAGGGAGGTCCTCCTCCCCCTCTATTCTGCATTGGTGAGGCCGCATCTGGAGTATCGCATCCAGTTCTGGGCCCCTCAGCTCAAGAAGGACAGGGAACTGCTAGAGAGAGTCCAGTGCAGAGCCACTAAGATGATCAAGGGAGTGGAACCTCTCCCTTATGAGGAAAGGCTGAGGGAGCTGGGTCTCTTTAGCTTGGAGAAGAGGAGGATGAGGGGTGACCTCATCAATGTTTATAAATATGTTAAGGGTGAGTGTCGGGAAGATGGAGCCAGGCTCTTCTCGGCCTCACTAAGCGATAGGACAAGGGGCAACAGGTGCAAATTGGAGCATAGGAGGTTCCAGGTTAACGTAAGGAAAAACTTTTTCACTGTGAGGGTGACAGAGCACTGGGACAGGCTGCCCAGAGAGGTTGTGGAGTCTCCTTCTCTGGAGACATTCAAAACCTGACTGGACGTGTTCCTGAGTGATGTGCTCTAGGTGGCCCTGCCTTGGCAGGGGGGGTTGGACTAGATGATCTTTCGAGGTCCCTTCCAACCCTTGTGATTCTGTGAATCTGTGAAATTTGAACAAGTGAACAGCCCTTTTCATATTTAGGATGACCCTTCATCCTACCTAGGTTTTGGAGGGAAAATAAAAACTAAACTCTATAAGGATAAGCCTTACACTGAATTCCAGACAACGTTAATTTTTTCTTTGGGGGAAAATAAATTAAAAAAACAACATTTAATAACTTCCTGTTATATGACTGTTGCAGGGACCAGAATTTAATTTTTGTAGATCTGCACTCCAGAGAGGTTTACTTCCCATGTTGTATGCCTTGGAGATATATAAAAATGTGACATGCATGTGTTTTTCTCCTTTGCAGATATCTCAATAAGCTTGCTCTCCCTAGTTGTCACAGCCTGTGGTCTTGCTCTGTTTGGCGTCTCTCTGTTCGTGTCCTGGAAGCTTTGTTGGATCCCTTGGCGAGAGCGTGGTCTGCCATTTGGGAACAAAAACAACAAACAAGAATCATTGAACTACACAGATACGGAGACCAATGACCATGACTACAGTGAGGATTATCTGGGTCAGCCTACAGCCTATCCGGAGTCCTCCATGAAGATCAGCCACACCTCCCCTGATATTCAATTAGATGCTCAGGCAGGAACGAAGGAGAACTGCCTACACAATGTGCGAATGCATCGTCAGATCACTGAACCAACGTCTTCTGCTCGGTCAGTAACTCCAATTTCTCTCTGCTCTTAATGAATACAGCTACAGTTTGAATAGCACAGCTTGATTATCGAGTAGAATGATCTACTAAAAATGCATAATTTACTTTCCACATTTTTTAAAAAAAAATGAAAGAGAAGTTATTCTTTGAGGTGCACCAACCTCTTAGGTTAGATGGACCAGATCAAAACGCTATTCCACTCTTCTATCAACTACTGTCTCATTTGTGCTTCTCTCTCAGAAGCTGGACAACACAGAGCACTATGTGTCCCTTAAAGCACCAGAACAGCCTAGATTTAGCTTGTAAAGTATATTCATTTGCACTTAGCACTGATTCTGAATAGTCAGTAAAATCTCCTCAAAAGATTTTTAAAACAGCCAAGGAAGGAAAGTAGGGCAAGCTAATGAAACATTTGCAAGAATTAGAAACAGGATTCAAAATCATAGATTTTAGCCATAGTCATGACTGTGGGGGGGAAAGTGACTGAACAAAAGTCAGTGAGGTCTCCAGGAGAACTGGAGAACCAGTGCAGGAGAGAAGAGGAAGGAGGAAGGAGGAAGGGTGAGCAGATGTGCAGGGGCAGATGATGAGAAGATTATGTTTCACACAGTAAGAAAAAGGGTCAGCATGTGAAGAGCCAGTAAATTTCTGAGTCAAAGCAGAAGCACTTCAGCTGGAGAAGCTACAGCACTAGCCCAGTTGCCCTTTGCTAGCCTCTTTTCTAGCCATCTGGGAGAGCAAGTTTAGCCAAGACTCTTGCCTACAGGCACACCTGAACATGGGTAAGATGGCAGCAGCTAGCAGCTAGTTCAGTAATACTGAGTTGTCCAAAACATGCCTCAGAAAGAATTTGAGAAGTCCCCAGAACATTGTTAATGCTATGCAGCAAAAGCTCCAGGTGCCCTTACTCGTGCCTTTCCTCCTTAGGTTAGCATAAGAACGGCTTGAGTTTATATAGGAATCCATGGGGAGGTCAAAGCCATAATTATGGATACCAAAGCTTGCACCCTACCACACGCAACGCCGCATTCCAGCTAAGGACCAATAGCCCAGAAGTACAGTACAGGGCTGGTGCTGCTGTGTTTTCAAGCTGCCAGGAAATAAGCATGTCATGAGATTCATTACCAATGGAAGATTCATATCCGACATCTAACATGAAGAGCTCTCGTGTGTATCTTCAATATTGTGAAAGTATTGAGTCAGATACAGGCTTTCTCTGCTACTGGAGGGCAGCAATTCTGATACTTAATCAAATGACAAATGCACAGTATCACCACAGGATAGTCATCTGACAAGAAGCAGCAGCAATCCCAATCTGTAAAAGAACTTGCCTCAGCTTCCTGAGAGTAGGGACAACATCTTCGCTCCTGTGACTCTCTAGAGATCTTTTACCCGACAGCTGTTCCCAGCCTGACCCTCTGTTAGAGTGGCTGTCTGCCCACAGAGGCATGGCTTGTCCAGGTCCCACCCCTGCCCTGTGCCGTCTGCTGAGACAGGCTTTGCTCTTTACTTCTCTCTTCCATTGCCACTTACTTTTGCCCAAGTCTTCTTCAAAAGAGGTCTACTTCACTGAGCAGGAGGGGCCCATCTTCCCTGTACTGCACCCTTTGTTCATTCACCTTTGTCTCTGCTGCTTTCTGGTGTAACTGGGTAGCCTGCTGTGGCTCCCCTGTGTGGCCACAGAGACCAGGCACCTGCCCCTGCGACAACCCTTGGTAAGCTGGGCTCTCCAGTGCCCTCCTTTTTATTCCTCCCCAGGATACTCCGCACCTCCCACTGCGATGAGGAGCTTAAGGACTGAGCAATATAAATCTTTTTTTGTGACACGGTAATATTTTATCCTGGAAATGACTAATGTATAGCTATAAAATTATGTATTTATTATGCAACAAGAGAAAACATTAGGATAGTCTATAGGAGGCTGTTCCTGTTCTAAGCACACATAAACACATATTTACAAGGAATGAATGAACAACGATAGCAAAGGAACTATTGCTGATTACATTCCACATAAATTGCTCTCGACTAATCTTGTGCTGTTTTCCACGTGCTCTTTCTGTGTTCAACCACAGCTCATGGTACTCCAATATACTGAATGGTTGCTGCATATGAATAGGACAAAAAAGTGGAATCCAACTCATATAAGATTAGGATTTTACCTAATCCAACTTTCACATTCCACTACCCCGACAGGGTTTGAAAATTTGATTTCTGTTATTATCTCATGAAGTGGAAATTTCAATCACAATAACTGAGTGACTCCAGGTAATAAATTTCACTGGACCGAAGCTAAAAGCAACTTTCTTTCTTCAGAGTAATGAAACTAAAGGAGCTTTTCAGCCAACGTACTACAGAGCTTATTACATCAGGTATGAGAGAAAACCCAAAATAATTATTGAGGTAGTCAACAAACCATTTCAGCCCAGAACAGCTCACTTGTAAATGAAGTAGTTGTAGAGATCAACAAGTAATTAAAATGCAGACATGTCAGGAAGCATCCTTCTTTGTCCAGCTTTATCTTAGAACCAGAAATCATCAAGCTCAGCTGGCATAATGAGCCAGATCCTGCTGCCATCTACATAATGTAACTCATTTCATAGGCTTTAATCCAAAGGAATCAGTTGAAAATGGTAACTGGTAAGAACAGCTACAGTTCCTATCACATTCTGCTTGGCTATAAGACCGATCCTTCGGGTTTGCAGTGGCCATGAATTTGTGTTTGTTACTTCCTTCAGCCAGGTTTGGAGAGTGCATGCCATTGGCTTGGGAAATAGGAACAGAAAATTACATGATATTAGCAGTCTAATATCGAGGTGAGCTCTCGGTTGTTTGGTATCATGCTTCATCACTTTATGTGAGTAAAAATCTGACCCCATCGTGCATTACAAAACCACATCAAATGAGAGCAAGATCTTTAGAGTTCATGCAGAAATTGTTATCGTCTTCAATACAATCTTTTTCAATTCTTTCATTTTCTCTTAAGGCATAATTCAATCCGAAGACAGCTCAACCTCTCCAACCCTGACTTCAACATCCAGCAGGTTCAGAAACAGGAGCAACTGACGGGGATTGGCCGCATTAAGCCAGAACTATATAAACAAAGATCAGTGGACACAGATGATGGACGGAGGAGTAATAGCAAGGCATGTGGAAAACTGAACTTTATTCTGAAATATGATTGTGATTTAGAGCAGCTGATAGTGAAGATACACAAGGCCATCAACCTGCCAGCAAAGGACTTCTCTGGAACTTCAGATCCATATGTGAAGATATATCTGCTTCCAGATAGGAAAACAAAACACCAGACTAAAGTGCACAGAAAGACCCTAAATCCAGTATTTGATGAAGTTTTTTTATTTACTGTCCCATACAATGATCTCAACGCAAGGAAACTCCATTTCTCTGTGTATGACTTTGACAGATTCTCCAGGCATGACTTGATTGGCCAAGTGATAGTGGATAATTTTTTAGATTTGGCAGATTTTCCCAGGGAATGTAATATTTGGAAGGACATTGAATATGTCACCAATGTAAGTATTATAATCTTTCATTCTGAGATTTTTTTGTTTCTGATATTATTTCCTTAATCTGGTTATAACTGATAAATTTGTGAAGGAAAATACTCTATTCTCTCTCTTTCTCAAGCTTTGACCTTAATCCAAGGAAACTGACAGTACATTTTCAGTCCTCATTTCTCATTCTTCTCATATATTAAAGAATGTCTTATGTAGGAGATAGTGGGTTAAGTCATTGCCCTGCTGATAGGATAGAAAAGCTGGAGAATGTTTTTCTCTTAATCTTACTTAATCTAAAACTTACTTAAAGAAATGCTAGTTTTCTTATTTTGCCTGTCTTTCTGTGCTTTGCTTTATTTACCACATATATTACAGCATACGAATCGGCCAGAACTGCAGATTCAAGATTTCTTACATAGTGATCTTCAGTCTTTCTAGAGACCATATTCTCATAAAGTGAGGATAACACCACCATTTATAACCTGGGCAAACGGAGTGCAGACAATGCTGTCCAAAACACAGGTGTCATCCGTCAGTCTATAAAAATTAAAGCTATAAAAACTCTAAAGCCTATTAACTATAAAGCCTATACAAACTTAAAAACATAACAACCACTTCAGCACGTGTTCCATGAAAGCAATGAAACACACTGAACTGATTTAACTCTTTGTTTGGCATTTTCTCTGAAATTGGATTTTCTCTGAAAGGGTGGTCGGGCATTGGAACGGGTTGCCCAGGGAGGTGGTGGAGTCACCATCCCTGAGGGTGTTTAAGGAAAGGTTAGATATGGTACTTAGGGACGTGGTTTAGTGGGTAATAGGTGGTGGGGGGATGGTTGGACTAGATGATCCTTGAGGTCACTTCCAACCTTAATGATTCTATTCTATTCTATTCTATTCTATTACTTGGTTACGTAGGAAAATGGGAAACTTATAAAACAGGTCTACATTTCTGTTGTCCCAAAGTCTCTGGTATCAAATTCTATGCAGGCATCCCATTAGTGATTAGGTACAAAACCACAAAAAGTACTTTTTGAAAAGAAAGAGCTTTCTTCTATTATCAAAGCATGAGACAACCTCCTTGTAGTGCTCTTAGAAATTAATCACGCGCACGCTATGGAGAACAGACCTTCAATGAGAATGATACATTACAGAAATCCACAAAGGTGAAGCTACTAGTGCCAAGATTCAGTAAACATTTCATTTGCTATGTCAAACCATACTCAAATGGAGTGCACATTTTGGAGTCAAATAAACCAAATATCGTTAACAGTAAGATCAAAGCCTGAGTTTGTTAGACCTCAGTTCCGGAAAGCATTTGAGCATATGCTTAACCGAGTGTAAGAAGCTGTTGAAAAGTAAAGAACGTTCTGAGACCAATACTTTCCTGTATTCAGATCCTCACCTTACACTTCTGTGGTCTGGTAGCATGCCCATATTGCAGACCAAATGGCTGAAATCCATTTTTTTTGTTTGGAATTTCTTTTATAAAATTGATATCGTGCTTGTTTTAAGGTGATTTGTCAGTGTTCTTAGTCAGTGTTACATGTCTGTGTGTGGAACATGGTGTGCAGCCACTGCACAATCCTCTTCCATGCTAGGATGGAACTGCAGCAGCAGCAGCAGCAGTTCCCTCACTCACTGTACAGGCAGGGGCATGGACACTTGGTGTCAGAGAAAGATGAACCTGGCTTTTCTATGAAAAATTACTGCTCTTCAACCACAAGGGAAAAGTAAGAATTTGACAGAGCAGATGAAGTTACTCCAAGTGAAAGCCTGCCTTCATAAAGCATTAAGTGTCTCAAGTCCAACTTTTCAGTTTTACAATCAACTGAATGTTGAGTGCACACGTATGCGGGACTTACTTTGATGAGTACTAGTCCTTTTTCTGTGCTTTAACTATAGAAAAGATTGGCTCTGGTATTTTCTGTTTAATCATTCCTCTTCCAAATTTCAAAAGTGATGTGGCATATAGTTTGTATTCAGATTTTCTATAATCTCTGAAATTAAATTCAGGACTGAAATATGAGTCATTTATTAATTCCTACTAATATTAATTCCTGTGTGAAGTGTAACGCTGTTTGTCCAAACAGAACACATGCCCTGCCATCTAGACTTGCCACTGGCTTTTCAGCTAACAGAGACCTTTTCAAAGCAAATGACTCATAGTACATAGGAGACACAATCCAATTTTGGCTAATGTGAGTTCTGAGATAAAAGTATCAGATAAATGAAAGTGTAGAGTACACAGCTTACTAATTAACATTTCCAAAAATTCAAAGGTTAGAACTTACTCCATAATGTTATTAGAAACCCTCCCAGCATCATTTAAGAAACCAGGTTTCAGCACATTTTCTTGTATGTGCAGCTTAGGTATCTTGCAGGCTGACGGCAGAAACTGAATCCTACGGGCTACTTGGTGAAGCTGCTGAAGGGAATACTCCTGTGGCTGCACCCCAAACCAGGCCAGCGGGCATAGTTAGGGAATCTGAAATAAATTTTAGCAAAGTTTGGAGCACTGTTGGACAGTTTATGGTTGCAGTCAGAAACTGTATCAACTGTAGCAGGTTTCAATCATTTTGACTTTGAATGTCATGTTGTTTCAATAATAATTACAGAACAGACAAATGCTGGGCAAACTTATGGAAGGAAATTTACTCGATGTAGATCAACAAAGAGCACAGCACAGGAGGGATGAACCAAGGAAAGGTCTACTATATTCCTACTATAAAAAAGGAAAGTCCACACAACTACACACGTCAAGTTTGTCATACTTCTGAAGAGTACATTCGTTTTAATTCCTTGTGCATCTTATTACACTGCATAACCAGCGATCCCAAAGGCCTTTATTTTACATTCGCTATTTCATTATGTTCTAATCCAATTTGACACAGTAATATAAAAGAACATACCAAATCCTTCTCTGCCCAGCAAAATGGCCTACTTCAAGTGAGCACTGCAGATTATGCCTGAAATGTCAGCTTTACTGCAAGCAATGCCATTAAATTGACCTATTATGCCATGTGTTTTCTTCTGTTTTCTAATAACACTGGAAGATTTTTTTATCCAAAACTGACAGTTTTGATTCTTTGGACTATAGCATCTGCTACCATCCCAGAGTTTGAAATTCTTTCATAACACAGACGCGTGTCAGCATAAAAATTTCCTACATGCTCAGAAGCAATCTGCCTCCAAACACAAATCTCCAATATCAAAATGATTGTTCTTCTAATCCCAGGTGCTTTGAGCATAAAATCTCTCTCCTGTAACACTGACACTTTTTCCAACCAGAAAAAAAGCAGCAGTGGGCTGTTTAATGGAAGAAATAATTAAGTGGATCAACTGTAGATTAACATGAAATGAACTGGATAAGCTTTTTGTCTATCTACCAGACAGATTACACTGGTTTCTGGTTCATCAAGAAAAAAAGATACTCTTCATTTGTAGGCTGGGTTTCAGTAGCTGGTATGTTTTGTTTAGTAGCCTCTAAAACATATTCAGGCTTTGGGGTCGGTTGTTGGGTTTTGTGGGTGTTTGGTTTTTTTTTGTAATGTCCACAGACTGATGGCATGTTTTGATGAGAAAAGATTTGTTAATATTTCCTTGGTTGCCATCTTCAAACTCAAATGTGATCAGGCATAAATACATGGCTTTGTCACAAAATAAACAATTGTGAAGGACAAGAAGCTGTCAGGTAGTCCATTTCAGATAAAGGAGAAACCTCTCTTTCAGAAGATGCTAAGTATCCACTTGCATAACTTGCTGTGCACCCAGAACAGAAAACTTTTTCGCAATAGTTGCTTGGTTTATTCTTTATCTGCAAACAATTGGAGTACTGCAATGGATTCAGAAGGTTACTCTGTTTTGAATACGGCTATTTTGAAGTATTCCCACTTCTTTTTCTAGCTAAGTGTTGAAGAGTGTAGCATCCAGCCCTCAAAGTTAAAAAAAAACCAAACAACAAAACAAGAACATATCAGGGTACAAAAGCAGAGTGAAAATGAAGAAATATATTTCTGAAAGAGAGAGAGAAAAGATTACAGAAAGAAAACCCTGGGTAATACATACAGAATTTGAGAAGTAACATGTCACATACTTTAGAGAATGTGTACGGTTCGCTGAAAACCCAGAAGGTGGTTATGGAGAGTTCAGAGCTATAAAGAAACAGAAGCTGTATATCAAGTTGTTTACTCTCACTTCCAGGAAGAGCCAGAATATGCTAGAAGGTGCAAAGCAAAGAAATTGATTGCATCTGGTTTTAAGAATCTTCAAGCTCTTTTAGGGCATATGTAGTGGTCAAGAATACAACAGTGTGTCAGATAATGCTGAATTCTTTTTGCACAGAAGCAGTAAACAAAACCGTATTTAAAAAAAAAATATTTTAAGTCGCATGTTCGTATACATGCTGGCATTTTGACAAAGAGAGATTTAAAAAGTAGGGTGGTTATAAAACAATATAAATAAATATTTGAGCAAAAATAAATATTTCAAATTCTGCACCCTAGAAATGCTAATTGTTCACTGATGCTGTTCTCAAGTTTGCCCAAGAAAGATAGATTTGCGAATTTGTATTTTTAGGCATTTGTGTTGTATAACTGAGATGCAACTGGAATCATAACATCACCAGAAGGAAGTTTCAAGTTCCCTGTTTCAGAGAAGTTAATGTCAGCCACAGGATGTGTGGAAGAGAGACAGTCAGTTGTTTCTGGAGAGCATAACAAAGGTCTAAAATTCTGAAACCTGACCAAACCTACCAGATTTTCTGCAATTCAAAACTATTCTGTTCTCAAACTGAAAAAAAACCACCTTCCTCAGAGGTTGCATTGTTCAGGACTGCTCCTGCTAAGAGGCTGTAAGCAATTTAATGCGTGCTGAATCATAGAATCATAGAATCATTAAGGTTGGAAGAGACCTGAATGCACATGCATAGGTGCAGGTCATAATCTGTTAGGGTTTAGAGCCTCAAAACTTGAGGAAAATTTACTTGCTTCTTTGAAAGAACTTGGTAAGTACTGTCCTTAAGTCACTGAGAGTGGAACAAGACTCAGACATAAAGGATGTGACTTGCTTAAGGCATGACACTTTAGTAGCAGAAATGAGACCAGATCCAGAATCTGCAGATTCCTGGCACCACCCTTAATCCATTCTCTGTAGCGATGCTTATCTTCTTCGACAGTGTACAGCTACTGTAGCTGGCAGTAAGTCAACTAAGTCCACCTACTCCACTTTTAAAAAATGTTTAGCTTGTCAAGAAGTTTTAGCCAGTATTTCTAAAATTCCTCTTTTGTCAAGTTGCTGGGTTTAGAAAAGCAATGGCATTGAGCAAGATCTCAGAAAAGCATTTAAAAATTTTTGAGTCAACAGTTTGAGAAGGAACAGAAACAACCTGAATCTCTGTGTATGAATTTAAATCCAAACCATCAATGTTAAGTGCCGTATCTACTTTTTAGGACTGTAGCAGTAAATAGGAAATACTAGTTGATTTCTTTTTTTTTTTTTTTTTGTAATGCAGAAAGCATATCTGGTATTAACCTGACATTCTTTTTGTTTAAAATGTGTAGGCTCTGGCGTCAGGGAGGCAATCAATTGTTGATGTGGACATGTACTGATTTAATTTATTTGTAAATGCAAGTCTCTCTAGAAGAGATAGATTTGCACACACATGTATCTTGCCTACATTAAAGCATGCCAGAAGTTTAATGAGCAACAGCAATTATTTCATGACTACACAAATTAAGGCAGTAAACACAAGAGATAAGATTCACCTCACTTAAATTTTAGATTTTAAAAAAAAAAACCAAACAAAAAACATAACCAAACCCAGAGGTATTAAAAAAATACAGAAAGCATAATGAACTTCAAGAGGCAGATCAGTGGATATTCATCTTCTCCTAAGTCACAAAGGTCACTCTTTGTTTCATGATTTTTTCTGACTGTTCTTGCTTAATCAAATGTACAGAAAAAAATAAAAGTCCATGTGTAATGAATCATTTCATAGCCAAAAGATGCTGGAAAGGCATAGATCTTTAATTCTTCAGATTTCTAAGGATCACCGCAGCAAAGATGAAAAAGAAATTAATTAGCCTTCAGTGTCAGCACAACAGGTATAGTCATAGTACATTGGAGAATGGCTGCAAACAGTATTTTTCATAGTTTTTACTTTTTTTAAAATAGCTACATATTTAAATGGGTTCATTTTAAAACCTTGGCTTTTCCTTTTGTCTTTCTATATTTCTTTTTTAATCTAATGATTTTTCTAATTACTTTTTAGGAGAAGATTTGTCAGAAAATATGTTTAAATGATTAGGAGGCAGCACTCAGCGTCGCTAGGCAAAGGACAGATACAGTTATATACAATTATATGGGGTAGAGATAAAATACTGATGTGTGTTTTCAGAAAACTTAAAGAGATGGCTAATTCTGTTTGGAGCAACTGAGTAGCAGAACAATACGCAATAAAACTTGGGAAGAGTCTGAAGTAAACAAAAGCCAAATGCCTTGAAGAGCACTGAAGTCTGAGATACAACTAGGCTGGTGCCAAGTCAGTGGTACAAGCACTCCAAGCTTGGCTCTGAAAATAATGGTGACTATTCAGTGCAAGTGATGACCTAACAGCTACTCAGGCATTGTCAGAAACAGGGTGAACCTTGTAATATCACTGAAGCCTCAGCTAACATTTATGGGGGTTTTGGGACTAGTTAAAGAAAATTATAACTCAGAGAATTGCATATATGTGTATGTACCACTTGAACTTTACAGAACCTGGGTGTATGGCCATCAGGGTTTCCAAGTGAATTTTTTCAGTCTGGATATTTCTCTACAAAAACATGCATACAAACAACAACAACAACAAAACACAAAAGAAAAAAGTGAAAAAGCAGACAAAAACCCCAAACATAGCAAAAGAGGGACCATTTCAGTTAAAGAATTTTAAAAAACCAAAATTAATTTAGAAGTCAGCATTTTGAGAAGACTGAAATTTCTGAATAAATTGTTTTGATTTCTCATCTCGAATGCCCTTCTATTGCAGTATTTTAAAATATTTTGTAAGTTGAAATAGGAACAAAACATCATGGTTTTTATCAAAGCAAAATGTTTCAAGTCAGCACTGGTTCTTCCCCTGCCCATCAGTGCTGCATATTCTTGAGCTCTCTCTTTTGTCTTTGTATCATACATGTTTCCTTGGTGCAACAGCCCCAGAGCAGCAATGGTGTATGAAGAACCCTTTTTTCCACACGTTAGCAGCATGCTAGACAAGGTCAGACTCAATCCTAAATTCCTGGATTTCTAGGTTAGTGTAAGAGTCTGTAACTATCGCTGTTCTGCATATCCCCCTCCTCCTTTCTCCTGATCCTCCTCTGCTAATACTTTTTTTCCAGAAATCTCTCCCTAAACGAGTCTCTCGGAGATAGCCTTCAGTGAAACAGCTCGCAGTAACGTACACGCTGCACAGAAAGCACAGCCAAAATGTGATCCAAGTCAGCCGAGCCTGTCCTTCAGTTGTACCGTTCAAAACTGTTAGTGGGAGCCGCAAGCACACACACACAAAATTGCTCTAGCATTTTACAATTCATAGGCAGCAATTCTTCAAGATGAGCAAAGAGCACCCGCACAGCATTAAGGCTAAAATAGCTGTATTAAGGTGATCTTGGCTGTAACCATTCTGCACGTAATTCGAGATTATACTGTACCACAGCCTTTTTTCTACAGGGTTATATAACTTCCAATTTAAACACGTATTTATCCAGGCAGGGGGAAAAAACCAAACACACTTCAAACACACATTTAATTATTGAACAGTTTTGGGAACGCTTACTTTGTCTTTTTTTTCTAGCAAAGGTCACAGAAGGTGACCTCAATACCTTATGGATTCATCAAAATTTCTGGAAAATCCTACTCTTTAAATTTGTTTCAATATTTGGATCCAAACTTGAAAGTATTCTTCTCTCTGAACATACTGTGCTTATGTGAAAAGCCTTAAGCCATTTTTAGTCTTTAATCCCCACAAGATATCATAGCCATCAGGCATCTTTCTCCACCAGACACGGTATTTCAGAGTTTTACAGTTTTCCTCTGAGTATAGTCTGTTTACCCAGTTCTCATGTTATTTTCCCATGGTCTTATAGTTAAGCAGTAAGTGAACTTTTTTGTTATTGTGTATTATTTACTTGGGGATTAACTGTAACTGTGCTCTCAAATCTTATGAGACATACTGGATATTTTTGCAGGGTCTAGCCTAGCCACTTGGGAGGCACCTCCTGCACACCATACCTGCCAGGCTGGCATTCTGACGCAACCTAAAATGTGTGATACAGTCTTGCTGGGATGCAGTCTTGACTTCATTTTTTCTAGTACACCTGTGTCCCAGGTAAATAGGTAGGGAAGAAAGCGCCACTATACCCAGGCTCTTCTTTTCACCAAAAGATTTGTCCATCCCTTTCAGACTCTCGTTAGAGGACGTAACCTGTCTCACACTTTAACCGTTCAGGGTTCCAGGATCTTTCCAGAGTCCCGTTACAGAGGACAAAATATCGTCGGTATGAAATTAAGGAATTCCTGGACCATGACTGTAGTACTTCGGAGGCATGTCTTTTATGCTTACAGGCTAAATTATAGAGCTTGCTGAAATTAAGAAAAGGCTATATTGTTTGCTAACTAATCACATGAGGGGTCTCTTCAGACCTGCCCTTTGTCTTTGTAGGGGAAAAACATTAGAAGTTGCAGCTGAGGTTTGAACTGATTGGTGGAGAAGAACATATTGCAGGAACAACGTATCTTCTATCTGTATCTACAGCTTTTCTAGCTTTTCTCCTAAAAGTCTAGGAGACTTCTGGCAGCTGATCAAGTAGTTTGAAGGAAATAAAAGATGGAATGACTAAACTGAGAGTAGAAACTTTAAAAGACACACAGTACGTTTTGCTAAGGTTTGGTTATGTGGTCAGCACATGTAATACCGAATATTGCAGAGGCCCTATTTCCTTGGAGGACTCAGAAATGTACAATGGACAGCTTTTCTTCTATCAATCCCCTGCCCTTCAGAGCAGGAGGGCCACTTCCCAGGCTCTGTAGGGAACCTTGCTCAGATCATTGCAGAAAGATACATAGCTACATCTTCCATTCTTTCATTTTGTACAAAATAGATTACTTGGCAACCAAATTATCCGAGGGAAGAGGGACAGAAAGACATCATTCTTTCATGACAATTGTTTTTCTGAGAGTGGAGCTGAAGAAAGAATGGCAAAACTGAGGGACCTAAAAGCTTTTTTATCAAGATTTATTAGTCCCAAGTTTACTACTTTTTACGGCAGAGATCTTAACTTTGAAGTCACTATTTTATTTAATTTCTCCTCATGTATATACATTTCTTCAAACGTTCAGAAAGATGTATGTGCATCAGGAACAATGTATAAAGTATAGAGTTTACTGAAAAAAATCGAACGGCCACTGCAACATCACTTTGTGCTTGTCTGGGTAGGATTAAATGACAAACACATGCAAAACCCCTAATTCTACACCAGTCCTCCCAAACACCAAAGGCCATTTGTAATGCACACCCAAATCCTAGAATTACAGATGTAATACATTCTGTAGTTAGTCCCACTGAAGTCACTGGGAGTATTCACATGGGTAAATGAAGCACCCAGTCATCTGCACTATCTGAGACTTCCTATGGCTCCCCAGCAGAGAATTAGAATGAGTATTTCACACCATGTGAAGTGACAGGCTCAAATGACGAGACTGCTTTAGCAACATCTGCGGTATCATGACATTTGAGATTTGTATAGTTACATGTTTCTGGCACTTCCTTGCTTGATTAAACCCCTTGCTCTGTTTACTCAAGAAAACAGTAGTCACAAGCTAGAGCTTACCTTAGTGAGTGCTTAATCATTCACTACTTTCATCAGACAAACTCAAAATTAAAGCTACATAGACCATCTGGAAGAAGATTTCTGACTTGTGATGGCATCTTGCTTGTGATGGGCAGGGAAGCAGAAAACAACTGACAGCTGGAGGTTTTCACAGTTGGTGGTATGAACTATTCGAATAAAATTCCCTACTCAGATTCTTGGGCCAAATCTGGCATCTTAAAAATAGCAGTTTATCACAACATCAGAAAACATAACCTTGCTTGTCAGGCAACCAATTGCTAACTGCCACAGTACAAGTTGCTGAAATCCTAATGTTTCCTCTTCCATATCGTGCAGTAAAATTATTTAAAAATGAGTGGTGAATAGGTTAGCAATCTCATGCAATATCTAATATTTTCTATTCATATAGAAACTGCTACCCAAACACTATGAAAGGTAACACAGAAGAGCAAAAGAACAATTCCCATACTGTATTTTGTATATTTCATTTCACAGTTCATAGAGCTCTTTACCTGTTTTCTTTTTAAAAGCATGCTGGGGTTTTATAAATATTTTTAAAAGCCCGCTGTCATTAAATCAACCATCTGATCTACATTACGATAACTCTTCTGAATAACTCCAACAACAGAATAAATATGTATGCAGTACGGGGAAACAAAAGTGTACAAAAAAGTAAGAAAACAACAGACTTTGGTTTCAAGCCCCCTAGAGAGTTATTTATGATCATCAGGAAGAACGGAATCACTTTAAAATAATTAAAACCTTTCAATGTCTGTACTCCACTGAGCACAGAATCTTACAGTAAATGCTAATCTAACAATAAACTTCACTCTATTGGGACAGCAACATTTTATGCAGGTAGAAGTGAGTAGTACTCAGGATGAGATCTTGACTCTACTGTAAAGTCAGAGAAAGAATTCCCACTGAAGCTCAGGTTCCATGCACGTCCTCCTGCCAGAGTTCGGAAATACTATCTTGTAAATAGCACAAAACCCCACATGAAATAATGTAAAGAAAACACCTGAGATGTACATCAAAAAATTCAGTAGAACAGCAGAACAAGCAAATTACCATCCTTTTATTCCTCTGTGCAAAATAAATACGTGACGGTGACCTGCTCAGCAAAGATTAAAATCTTCCCCTTCTCCTTCTCCCCCAAAATTTGATGGCCAAAATAGAACTAAGCTATCAAATTTGGTGCTGGAGAAAGCAGATAGAGGACTCGCCATCAGAAATGACCCAAGTACTACATCCAGATCATCAACCTTTGACTGGTTGCCACAGTCCTAATAGAAGGAAAACAGAATATGCTATTCTGCGTGTTTCTGCAGAGAGCACGGCTGACGTGTTCCTTTCAGTAGCTCAGCACTGTTTCTCATTTGCCAGCTCCTTTTCCAAATTCTTCACTTTACTCAGTATATATTGTCAGCATTCTTGGGAAAGCCATGAGAAACACTTCATTCAAGACAGTTTTTATTATGAAACAACATATAAAAAACTTTTCGTGCTATCTATAAGCATAATATTTTTTTTAAAAAACAAACCAGTAGATACAGCAGTAGATTCTCATTCTCTTCACTCCCATCCAGCCACTCTCTTGTTCTTCTCAAAAATAATTTATTTCAGCAAACTTTTCAGTGCTAAAGCACCACACACAAAAAAAAATACTATCTTTCTTTCCAGAGTCTTGCTCCAAAAGCTATGTGCCAGGATGCTCAGAGATAATTATACTAAATTCTTTCAAAATCATACTTCCTTCCAAAAAACTGAAATGAGGCCCTTCCAAGGTGTCAGACAGAGTACCCAAAATCATCGATCTTTCTCAAAGTAACAAAGAGCTCTAAAATTAACTCACTTTTTGGGATGAGTCAACTCACAACTTTTCTTTCATTTCAAAACCAGCAGATTTTTTAAATTAGAGGCAACTAAACCAAAAATTTGAGAAGGCATCTAAGTGACCACGAGATATGTTTACTAAGTGACTCACAAACTTTCTAAAAATGCAACCTTTTCCCGCCCTCCTAAGGTGGTATGTACAAAATAACGCTAGCTATGCTGAATACAAACATAACCAGGTAAAAGCCTGGGCAGCTCACCCAGACTCACCTCACACAAATGCAGATGATGTCACTGGGAAGAGAATAAAAGAAGCCACAGCAAAAAAATCCTTTTCCTCTCTAGATGCATTTCACATATAGCACGTGTAAAGTAAAACAAGTTAGAAAAGTATTGTAGGAGGAGGAAGTTCTGATGACTCTCTTTTGTGGACTTAAAGCACTTCTATATTTAGTGCTCGCTCTATCTCACATCTACACACTACCCTCTGTGTATTCTTTAAGAGAGAAAACATGCTCCCTAAAGCGATTCTAAAACTGCCTGCAGTACCCATCTAAATATAACAGGGAGGCACGAGCATATCTGACAGAGAACAAGTCTTGCAGAAAAAGAACTGTTATCACACACTACACAATCACATTTTCCCCTGCTCACGCTGTAGACACCTGGATGATACACTTGATTTCAGAGTCTGCATTTTCTAAAATGGATTTCTATCTTCTTCCTTCCCCTTCCTTCCACTTCCTCACAGTCTTTAGTTTTATTTGAAAGCACCTTTTCTTTTTTTCTGTGCAGCTTCAAAGTACATGTGGTGCTGGATTGGTAAATTGCCTAACAGCTTCAAGATTAAAATTTTCCATTTATTTACAAGGTAGGTGAATGATACACAGCAACAGCATAAATTCTCTTTAACCACATCCACATAACCTAGGTATCCTAATAGGGATAGCCCAGAACTTTCTTCGAAGACAACAGGGCTGTGGATTTGCATGAGCTTTCGGGCAGCATCAGCAGCTAAGGTACTGAGAAACACCGAAATGTTCCAGGCATTGCCTAAGAGAAGGGGGAAAGGTAATCCCTTATTGCTAGATCCCCACAGGTTCCACGGCATTGATTCAGGTCAGGCAGGGCGGTTTGCCCTAGCGGGTTAGATACCTACAGCATATCAGAACGTTATGCAGTCAGCAAATTTTGTGTAGCAGTCTGTTATGAAGTGGTCTGTAGCATCTCTGGGAGGAAACAGAAGAGCCTCCCTTCTCTCCCGTCTTTCTCCCCCACTCTGAAAAAGAACGACCAAACCCTCAATTTCTGATTCAAATGTGAAGTGTTCTTTGTAGCGTGGTTCGAGAAATAAAGGGTAAAAGCAGTCCTCTTTGTCACACTTCTGGAATGATGCTGTCTTGTTATTAATTTTATTGTCATTCTTCCTTCCTCCCTCTATTACTTTAATTCCGGTTGTATTTGAAAACCAGAGAGATTCTAAGGTATAAAGTGAGATGACTTTGTGATATTGAAAATTTAGGGGGTTTGTCTATTTTGACATATTTAATATATGTGTTTTGTAGGATTAACCCTAGCATCCATGATTATATTCTTCCATTTAACTTGCAATTAAAATGGAATTGCTGTGCAAGGACAATCAAAGCAGTACAACTGCGCACCTTTTCACCCAATCCATTAACTGAATATTGCAGGCAGTGAAGTAGTCTCTTTACCTTGGCTGCTTCGCTTTGACATTTGCAGTGATTTTCTTACCATATGACCCATTTAAATAAATTACTAAGAAGTAAATGAAACTTCTATGGAAATTGCTTTACTATTGTTAAAAGTGGGTAATTTTATGGAGAAGTGTTACCAGTAAAATGCATGTTGTGAAATTTCGGTGTGCTTTCGGTCTAATGGAAGGTTATGTGGAATGCTCTCAGACATGTTTTTAAGCCATAATGACCCATTTTCACCATTTCTCTTATATTGATACATCCTGTGGATAGTACAGTTGAGTCTGGCAGGGCACCAGCATTACTGTTTATACAGGTGACAGATCACAAGCCAATGTTTTTATTTAGTTATCCCACTTAATAGCAACCAAGTCCATTTCAAAGGTAACAAGATTTCGACATCAGGGAGCACTAGAAAAAAGCCTACTTTTTACTAGGAAAAACGTGAAGTATTCTCAGTGATTTCTGACCCGAGGGCGTGCATGACACAACATAATTGTCTCTAGAGAAATAAAATCTATGGAGAAACTTCAACAGAAAGATACCTGATCCTTGGCTTTAAAATCACAAGCAAACCCAGGAAACATACTTATTTGAAAGGAAAATTAACTTTAATCACAATGAAGAAAATCTGCCTAACTCAGAGAAAAAAATAAATAAATTCATAAATCCATGCTTCTTTCCCCACCTGCTAAATGGGCACCAAACTTAAAGGGAGCTGCACGTAGAAAATACCACTTTTGAAAAGTCTGCCTTACATATACCTTATTAGCAGAGGTAACAATTCTTATATTACATTTTAGTGGGATGAGAAGCCAAAAAGGATCAGAAAGAGAGGGAGAGAGAAAGGGCACACCAGGGATTTTCTTAAACTTGGACTTGATTTCCAGATATCATCAGAATTTTTAAATGATAAGACAGAGTTTGGATTAATGGCAATATACTGTTCACTTACAGATATCTTAGTTGTCTGTGAAAGGAGCCTATTATATATAAGTGGTCAAAATCTGGAAGCAAAGTGCCTTCTCGCTGCCTGCTTACAATGAACAATGCAGAGGTGCATCTCCAGCTTCTGCAGTCCTTACGCTAGAACCCTGAGCAGAATGATCTCCTCCTAGCCGTCCCAGGCCAGGATATGTGTATAGCAGACCACCATAAATTCTCTACTGAAATTAGACCTGGTATGGAATTACACAGCAGGTGGCAAAATCCAACAAGAGTTATCTGATTAAAATAAAAAATTAAACATATCTCAGAGAAAAGCTCTGGAATGGCACGAAAGATGTGGTACTGCAACAGAGAGTTTGACATTAGCTGTCTATTTTTCAAGCTTTTTTATTTCGAATGTTCTCTTTTTCATTTCAACTTCTTCAAAAACAAAACAGTAGAGCAAACTGTAACTTAGACTAAAAGTAGATTCAGATCTATAAAAATGGCCTTTCTTTATTACCGATTTTGCATACAACCTGTGCTGAGCCTGAGCAGCAAGGGAGTCAGTAGAGAACACCTAATGTAAATGCAACGAATACATCCACAAAACACTACAGGTGCTTAGGCAGACTGAAAAGAACATTTTTTTTTTTTTGCCATGATACTGTGATTCTCTCCATCTTTTTTTATCGCTACCTAGATACTTAGTTTCCTCTTCAGAATGATGTGCTTAGAATGCATGAGATAAAAGACAGCTGCTTTACGCAACACAAAATGCCTGCCCTGAGAATGACATTCAGTGCTAAGGAAAGGTGAGGAACTGTTAGTAGGGCCCAAAGCTTTAATATCATCTCATTTCAGCACCATGTCTGTATTAGCTTTTTTATACAGAATGGCCACTCTGCAAGACTTTGTCCTTACTTAAGGGAGCATCAGCCGGGTACAAGGGCTGGCTGTGCCATGGGGCTGGGGTGCCAGGAGCAGCAGGGGACCCCGGTGCTGCTGGGCAGCACCTCACCAGCCAGGTCCCATCTTGCCGCCCCAGCCAGGGAGCAGGGCAAGACAGGGAATTGGGGGCAGCCTCTGGCATCAGCCAGGGAACTGGGGACAGCCCCTGGCATCAGCCAGCTGCCCGGGGCAGGCCAAGCCAGGCCAGGCCATGGCCCCATGGTACTTGAGCTGGGGACCAACACCCTTCAGTGTCACTGGCAGGAACCAGCAGCCCCAGGCTGGGCTGAAATGGGGTTGTGGGCCATGGGCATGGGGAGGGAAGCCCTGGGGGGTGGTCAGGGCTAGTAAGGCTCTTTAGTGCCCTCAGGCCCCTGGCATCCCAATTGCTTCAGTCCCTGTACATGAACAGCTAATTAAGTGGGGTTAGAGCATCTTTTGATATTCCAGTGGAGCTGTGAGTTCACGTGCAGCCCCACTGTAACTCAAAGTAGAGTGAAAGGCCAATCCATTAATTTGCATACAGATTTAGTTTAAATTGACATTTTCATTTTGATACACTATGAGAAAAATATTAACAGGCAAGACATTTGGGATTAAAATATTTTGATTAGTTAACTTATTTTTAAAACTAGCTTCCTCCCTTGCAATTTTTCTTGGAAGTATTAGAGATTTTCATTATTAGTGGGATATTGAGATAATTAAACATTACTTTCAACTTATGACAGAATCGAAGCAAGAGGTAACTGGCAAATAATTCATGGTAGAGATAATTTTATGATTTAGAATGGATGAGTTGCTTCATTTTCTTCAAGCTCACATTTGCCTAGAGATAGTGAACACTTAACATGTAATTTAGCTTCCTCTTTTTACAAGCAGCCAGCATTTAGCCTTGAAACTGTGAGGATTTATTTTCTCATCTCTTTCCATCTGCATGATGTTCATCAAGAGTTTTCTTTTAAAAACCCAGATTAGCTTGTATTGTAAGATACTGAACACTACAATGCCATTAACTTCTGGTTTTCTTTGTTTTTGCAATCTCAGTATTTCCCACAAAAATTGAGGTCTAATCCAAATCAGTTACAGCCTGTTGAAAAATTATTGGGTTTGACATGACAGATATTGATAGACATTCATTAAAAGCTTTGATCCTCACTTTGGGAAACTACTGTCCATTTTTCCAGATTACACTGTTAGATTGTTTCGTGAAACTCCCCTCTGTGAGGCATCCCCTGTCTGCCTGACCTACTTGTCCTTCCATTTTTACCATCTTCAGCTAACATCAAAACTCTTATGTTTCCCAGCTGAAGCTCTCCCTTACATTTCCTTTCGAATAAACAGTTGCCCTGCAAACATCTATTCCTATATAGCACAATTTACATTTCATCGCTGTTCCCAAGCTTGTCAACATTTCTAAAGCACTAGTGCCTGCTTTGCAGAAAGAAAGGTTTCAGTCGAATCTTTGCCAGAGTACTCTCCTTTAAAGCTTTAGCATTGTGAAATTAAAATCACCCTGAAGAGGCTTCCCTTTCAAAAGACTTTTGAAGCACAATTCCAAAGGTAGCAACCTGTAAACAGTGACAAGGTGGGCTACACTGAAGCGGGATATGCTGGAGGAAAAGGAGGAGCAAATCTGTCCACAACCCATCACTTGTAAACGGATGTCTTACAGGTTATGACATTTTCATTTTTAAATATTAGATTAGGAAGATGCAATTGCCTGCTCTAGCTCTCAAACATTGCCTGTTCTCCACACGCATACACACGCACCCCCTGCTTCCCAGTAGCAGTCAAAATTATAAAAGGCAGCCTGCAATGCCCAGAAAAGAAGAGTCAAGGCAGACTTTTTTGTATTATTAAATCTATACTGAATTGTATTCTGTAGAAGAGTTGCATAAAGCAGTAACAATTCAAGAAAACAAAATAGTTTTCAGAGGAACAGTTTAACTTGCAAGGAGAAAGTTTAACTTCTTTCTCTGACCAACAATGCCATCTAGCAAGCCTCCAGAAACAACCCTGGGTGCAAACTCTTTCCTCCACCTAATAACTGACAAGGAAGTTAAAAATTACTTATGTTAACTTTCTACAGAAGTTTCATTTTCAGAATTCCTCATTTCTGTTGTTTTTCTGTGAAATCAGTTTCTGACGTGGCCACACACACATAAACAGGACAAGTACTCCAGCTTTTCCAATCATGTCTCTAGTAATTTTCATTAGCTCAATTCAGACAAATCTCCCCAGTTCATCTGTTTAGTTTGGAACAAATTAAGACATTATCTCTATCTCAATAGCTGCAGGATAATTCATTAGATTCACTCTTAGGCCCAAATTCAGCAAAGCACTTTAATTGTTGGGAATTGGAAATCTATGTAAAGGATTCAAAGACAGTAATATCTATAGGTTTTAAAAATACATTTATAAGTAAGTATGTGTGCGAAGTTTATCTTTACTGAATGGAGGCTTTTTTAAAGTAGGATCTTATTACAGAATAATTTAGCAATAAATTTATCTTGAATGACCAGTAAGAACAAATATATTCTGTAAATGCATTCAGATAACTGAGGACAATATGGAGCTAACCGATTGGAAAGGCAGTTTCAGTTAACCACTGCCATCCTATTTATAGGTTATAAATTATGATAGCGGAGATGTTAAGTCTTTGGAGAGATAAGTACATTGACTGCCTACAGAAAAAGGCCTCTGTCCTTCACTTACTAAGGACATTGTCGCAAAGGCAAGTTATGTGTCTGTTCTTCTCAGAGACATGAAATGGATTTGTTCTGAAATACGTGAAGGTGAAAGGCTTATCCTTTGACTCCAGCCACCCACTTTATATCTTGACTGACTGGCACAACACAAAGTTGTATCTGGAGAATCCTCCTTATGTGGACTGCAGTGATCTGCCTTAAAGAAAAGTAGTCATGACACAAGGATGATGGAAACAGAAGTGAAGAAACCCAAAAATCTACATCAAAAGATCTCCAGGCTCTGAAGCAGAGCTAGAGCATGTGCTGTCTGCAAGATGCTTTACTTCTGATACTGTCTTTATATAGAAGTTGCCAAGATGCTAGGCAAAACTATGAGTAAGTTAAAATAAGAACATACGCTCCCTGAGTTGATAATCATAGTGTCCCTCTACGACCCAGTCTGCAGGAAGGATTCCTACTTTTTTTCAGTCCCTGTGAAGTACAGCACAGAGTTGTGGTATTCAGAATTGGTTGATCGGGCAAGACATCTGTCTGACTCTAATGGGGTGTTCCAGAATACCGTGGAGAAAAGGTAATAGAAACTCTGTTGTGGTATCATTTTGGCATTACTAAATAAATCCTAATAGAGGAAAATCAAGCTACATATTTAGTTAAGCAGCAAAGTTGAAGTTGAACTTACTTTCAGAGGAATTTTTTTTGTTTAGATTAGAACAGGAAATACCTCCTGTTGGCTGGCTGGCCTAAGTGCTTTCCTCCCCCTTTGAAGGCTTTTTTGCTTGAATTCTTTAGCTGGTGATACTTTTCCCTGTATTAGTTATGCAAGAATCTCTCAGGTCCAGCATTTGTACCATTGTATGCTAAGCAGCAAGTGCCATGCCATAGACAAGCCCACGGAGAGAGTTCTAGGGATTCAAAGGTGCTCTTTCTTATCCTGCCTTTTCGTGCATCCCATCAGACTAGCTTCTATCAAGACATTTCATACAGTAGTATAGGCACACAAGCTGATAGCCAGTCTGTGACTTGAGATGAAAATTATATTGTGTACCCAAAGCCGTATGAAATCCAGAGTGAATTATATGCAAACACTTCAGCTTTCTTACATTCCTTCACTACAGTGAAACAAAGCTTCAGAATGGTTTTTTTAATGTTCTTTCCTAGTAAGTGAAATCACTCATTTTGACATACCTGGCTCTAAAAGCTTCTTACTTGCTTTCATTTTTAAGAAAACCATGAAAAAAAAGAAATAAAAACAATGAAATGCAAAAAAAAATTGAATCACACTAAGAAAATAATATAATCTGTAAATTAACTTAAAACATTAAATATAGCCTGGCATTGATGTATTGAAAGAATAATTGTAAAAGATAGGCCATTCCCATTTTCCACAAACTTTACTTAGTCATATCTCTGTACATACAGTTTGATTGAGGCATTAATAAATGCCTACTTTACTAGAGTTCATTTCTTTGATTTAAGATATCATGACAATAGAATTTTCCAGTCATATCTTCTGTATTTGTCCTAAAATGTGCAATGACAAGGCAGCTGGCACTTTTCTAGTCACGTGCAAATTCAATTAAAATCAAACATTTCTAGAGTGTTTCTTGGTACACATTTCTCATGCATATAACTCAAAATAGTTCTGTGATGAAATAACCAAAAATGCAGAGCTAACTTTATGAGTTCATCATGTTAGATACTTTAGATTTACAATCATTCTCAAACAGATTAGAGTTTCAAATTTCTTTAGTATGGTATTTGCATAATATTTGTGTCCTGGACATGTACCTGAACTGAATTAATATCTTGGCTCACTCAAATCTGAATCCAGACTTCTCAACAGAGAGGAACAATTTAATAAATGCATATCCCAAAAAGCAATAGCACTTCTTAAAGTATTTTTCATTCATTTAGACTTAACACATATACCTAGTATACTTAAATTATTCTCATCTTAGCAGAGTGAACCTCCTCTAAAATAAATCCCTGCAAAATTCAAAACCCCGCATTACCAAATATTAGAATCATGTAGAGTAAAAATTGTCTTGCATTACATAAGTATAATTCCATTAATTACAGTAAACATTATGAAATACCTAGGAAGATTCTTTTTTGTTTAAAACTAATGCTCCTCAGCTAGGAAGGAAAGAGGTAACTTAATGAAATGCTGGTAATCAATCCTTTCTGTGCCTCAGAAACTCAAATGGTATCATCTCATTTCATGAAACCTCTGCTATTTTTCTCTTTTCCAGTGAACTTTGCAGAGACATGTATAACTGCTAAAGAAGGTAATATGCAAAGTTACCATTGCCTGGGCTGTACAGCTCTGACATAGCAATAAGAATTTATAAAATCTCTAAAACCACTAGTGCCTTGAAAACCTCTTTCAACAGTTAGCAACTTTAAAACAAATAAGCAAGGGCATCACTGCCTGTAAGTGCTCCCATTAATGGTAACTTGATGAGATGCATAAAAGTACATCTGAGCACCTCACAATCCATAATTAGGGTTATTTTTGCAACACACCAGAAAAGTAAAAAAGTAGTGTCTGTCTTTTTATAGATGGGGAACTGAGGAAACTGGTATAATGGAGACATATGCTTTAATTAGAGCGCACAGGCACTGCGTGATAGCAGGCCTATCACAGCTTGTCTGCTCCAGAAATACAAAACACAAGTTTCTGCAGAAATGGGCACAAAACTTATGATGGCCTAACTCAAGGACGCCACATTTTCTTCTAGAATAGAGACAAAAATGGAAGTTGTAACCTATAATTTCTCTTTCCTTCCATCCCTTGCTGCCTGTTCTGCATGATTTTACATACCTCTTTTCTGCACCCAAATGTATTTATGAGAAGGTATAACCCATCCACTGGCAAAATCTCTCCCCACATGTATCCCTGTTTGTCAGAAGCTCCCTCACTACCCAGGTAACTTCTGGGTTTCACTGAGAAGGTTTGAACCGGCCTGAGCATCTTAATGCAGCCTCCAAGGAATCAAAGCTGAAGCCATTTAAGGACCCATCATTTCAGTCCTCTTTAACATTACACGTCTCCCTGCTTAGTATGCTGAGTTCTACTCACCTAAGCACATGCATGGAGCTGTTGACACGGTGGTAGGAATGATTTTTCCTGCAGGATAATCTGTAATGAAATTAATAATTTTAAAATCTATAAATACTGTGTGACTATAGACTAACAAGCTATTAACATTACCATTAGAATTCAGCATTTTAAAAAATGTATTATTTTTTAATACATTTTACAGGGGAGAAACCAGGAATATTTTCTGGGAAAAGCAGGAGCAGTAAACCTTTCCATAGAAACCACTAGAAATTATTAAAATAATATTACTTTTCTGATATATCAAATATTTCCACTAGAAATGGAACAAGGAGGATGCACAATGCAAGGGAGGTCGTATCTCTGAACTCCTAACAGCAATGAAAGGGTTGTACTTATTTTGAGGTTCCAGTAAGGGATTTGTTGCCTTTGTGAAGACACAGTTTTCAGGCAAACCTTGTGATTTACACCTCTGGTTTGAATTCTCCAGCTGGCCGCTTACCCAATGTTGAATACAACTACCTCTCCCAGGTAACACTGGGCAATTTTTTAAGAAAGAAACTTCCTACTCTTGCCCTGTTGAATAAAGGACTACATTAACAGAACATGGGCTCAGGAGCAAATCTAGGCAGGATTATCTGAAGCAGACATCAGACAGGTGGTGCAGCTCACTATAAGGCACAGCTAACAATGTCAAGGCATGCAGCCATCAACCCAAACCTGAAGGTGAAGCCTGGGGCACTGGAAAGGCAAAGCAGGCACCAATCTTGTTCTACCTTTTTTAGAATACGGGAATGAGCAGATTACAGATTAAAAATGGAGTGCATTCTTTCTCTGATCGTGGATAGTTTTTGAAGTCAGCGGGAGAGGAGTTTGGACCTTAGGTATGTTTATCACAGCATATTTGTTCAGTTCTTACAATACCCTTCCTGCTGAAAAGGACCAAAATAAAAATAATACAGGCCATACCCCATAAATAAAGTATTACTGTAATTTAACAATCTTTTGGTTCTTTTTTTTTTTTCCAGTTATTAACAGTATTAAGCAGCCTTTTGGTCTGCTTATATTAGGGCTGTCCTGGTTGCATTGTAACTTGCACAGTATGGTATTACTACCACACTAAAGTCAAAGACAGTTTCAGAATATACAAAATACGTGACTTGATAACCTACAATATTATGAAATCTTTTCCTAAGCAGGAATTTAAAAATGTCTCCAGCAGTGTAATATTTATATCACCATATTTTGTCAAGCATACATAGTAACACATAAGTTCTCAATTCAAACAGAAGCATAATCCTTGCAGAAGATCCTACCCTCTAACCTTGTTAATTCTGTTTTTTAAAAGTATTTCTTGAGCATTTGGTATACCTTTAGTCACAAGCTATGGCTTAAGCCATGTGGCTCAGTGATTTTAAACAAGCGAATATGTGCAATAAACTCTCTGTGCCCTGTCACATAGACCTTGGTTCTGTTAAGAACTGTAAGGATCTGTGTTTGCTGGATGTAACAGCCATGCCTGTGACACCACTCATCTGCAGTCGGAGCATGTTGCCTACCCCACTGCAGTTACCCAAACAGATGAACACACACATGCAGACTCTGTGGTGTAGTCACCGTTTGTGGTACTCTTTGAAGAACATTCCCTCATTAAGTTGAACCTTGAAGCCCCAACAGCAAAATTTACAACGCTTGCAACAGTTGAAAATGTTGTCCTTCCATTACAGAAAAGAGGGGTAAGCACGGTGGAATAGGCAGGGCACTGGGAAAGGCTCACTCTGTTAGGAAATATATCTTCCTGAAATTAAGAAAATGTTTACAAGTAACCAGCATTGTGGAGTAGTAGTTAATTCCCTACAAATCAAAACACACGTGTGAGAAGACAGGACTTCAGTTCCAGACTCAGAAGGATTTGCACGCCAAAAGCCTGTCTCTCTTCTGCCGCTGCCTGCAAGCTTTCCCTCAATTACATTCCCAAACTGCCATGGTTAGGTTACTACAAGCATTGACTTATGAGCAGACTGAATCTCACAACCATCTGTGATCCACTGCTACAGCATCTATGACTTCTAGTACTGGAAAAGCCTGAAGAAACTACAGGCTCTGTTTCCAATTTAACAATGTTTTTCCTGTATCATGCCCAGTGCAATTTTTGAAGAAGCATTAACAAAGCGTTAGTGTCATTGCAGCATTTGCTAAAAAATACATCACAGTGTAGGTGACAATCATTTTTCAAACACAGGGCAAAACTTGTGGGTAAGTATATTATGGCATAATTCCTAACACTGCGTTCAACACATGGGATCTGTTCTTTCCCAACCAGTTCGTTTAGGCAGCGGGTTAACATTTTTTCTTGGAATTTGTATCTAAAACAATTGTATAGTAATTGATTTACCTATGAACTTCTTGATAAGAACTGATAAAAGGTTTTAAAATGTTCATTCAGGATGATCAAGTCTGGAATGGCAACTCTGGTATTTGGTAGTAACAGTAAAGCATTTACAGTGCTCACATAGTGAACCATCTAGTCACCATGGGGAGCATGAGTACAGAATGACTTTGACATGGGTGACAATATCTAAGAATACCAAGATTCACAGTTAAAACAACAGATGACTGATGGGCTTCTTTATGGCCAGGGAAAAGCTGAGTGATTTAACGATGCTATCTTCTCCTTAAAGGTTGTGACCAATTCATGAAAAATAACCTCTCAATCAAAATTTGCCAGAGTGACAAATTGCCCAAATTGCCAAAAAGTGGTTTCACTCAATAATTTATTTAAATGGCTTATGAAATTGTGCTCCCCTCAGAGTTGCAGCACGAGAGAAAATACCACAGCTATGAATCCCAGCACCTCAGAGCTGGGGAAGTACACTTCAATTCTGGCAGTTGTTCTCCCTCACAATGGGAAGGGTAAATGAAATTTTTGCTTCCTGTTCCCCAGGTTACAGGTATCAAGCTCCAGCTTACCACTGGGAAAATTTCAGAGATCAATTATTCCTCCTGTAACGTTAAGTGCAGGTATTAGCCAAGAGAAGTTTCTCCTGGATGTGCTGATATCACTTTAGCGTGTAGGACTTCTTACAGCATCACCTTCTCAAACAGCACTTTGGTCCTCCCACAGTTAAAGTGAGTCAGTGACACAGAGTTTGTTGTAGCAGGTCTGCTTCCAAGTATGAGCCATCAAGAGACACTAAACAGGGTGAGTCATATCAGCTATTGATATTGTCACAACCTTCATTAGCTCTACAGCTACCATGAAACACTGATCTTTAGAATGAAAAAGATGATAGTTGAAGTCAAGTCAGGGTTAAAAGCTAGTTATGACTGACAAAGGGACCATCATAGAAGCTTTTTCCTTCTTTGACAACAGCTCTCTCCAATGCCAGCACAAGGAAGGGACTCATTTCTGAGTAAATGTACATGGTTGGG
The DNA here is from genome assembly GCA_013399095.1 of Psophia crepitans. Lineage (NCBI taxonomy): Eukaryota > Metazoa > Chordata > Aves > Gruiformes > Psophiidae > Psophia > Psophia crepitans. The sequence continues at coordinate 383,307 of VWZZ01007161.1, forward strand.
TTTTTTTTCCCTTGCATAAGTTCTGAGAAGAACTAAAGCAAAGATGCCTCTCTTGAGCAAGGGGTTGGATCAAGTGACCTCTAGAAATCCCTTCCAACATAACATTTTTCTACAACACTGTGACAGCAATTCTTTCTGTCCTCCATGTCTCCCCTGCCAACTCATGAAGCTACGTAAAGTGATTGCATAGGCTCTGGGCATTGGTCTGTACACAGCTAGCTCAGACACAAACACTAACCTGTTAGGTGCTGTTTCAAGGTATTTTCACTCACCTTCTATGTCATCCACCACCCTTCATTTTTTGGTAACTCACACAGAAGGAGCCAACCTGGGAAAGAAGAGAAGCTATTGAGCAGAGCTAAGCAGGCAAGATACACATATTCCACAACAGTTGTATTTCTCTTCCCTATAAAACCTAGAATGCAGGTTTGCTGGACAGGGTAACTTTTTTCAGTCTAGAATGAAATATCAGGTTACAGGAGATGGGACTATAAAAGTAGCAGTTCACTGCTCAGTCAAAAAAAATGCAAATCACGTCTCAGAAAGCATTTAATGCAATCATTTTTTTACTATTTTTTTTTTTATGGAAGAGTTGGATTTCCTTAAAAACAAACAACAAGGCAGATGCTTTGTAACTGCAGACAGGGGTTGCTCATTTTCTACTACCTTTCTGAAACCCTGATGCCACTGACACAGGAAAGGGTTGCAAATCATTCTGTCAATGAAGCAGGTGGATAAGCTTACTTGGGCGAGCTTGTCTGCACAAGGTAGAGGTAATGTCCTTTCTCTACTGCCAGCAGAGACTGCCCCAGTACCAGTGACTTCACACCCATCACACTGGAGTTTATGCAGGCTTGAGAGTTGCATAAAACTTTGCCCAGCCCTACCAATGTTCCTTCTGTGAACCTCTCTATGGTTATCCTTCTGCAGACCAGTAGGAAAGGCAGAGAGATCTGTTGCAGCTTGTCAACAATATACACAAATTACTACAAAACATAGAATACCACAAAGGTATTCAAATGCCTCACCCTGTACCTCATCACTGAAATGTGTTTCATCTCCAAGGACTGAGTCCTCAGAACTATAACCATATTTACATTTGAGAACTTTGGTGGTGTAGCAACTAATGTAGAGACTTGGATCTTGTATGCAGGTGGTTGTCTACTTTTTCAGCTATGTTTCAGAATGAGCGTTCAGCTTTTGCTTGCATATCTGTAGATCCCCAAAGGTATACTTTATCTTTAGCTCCCCTTACGGGTAGGAAACGTTATTATTGCTTCACATTGTCTCTCTTTCCTTGGAACAGGATAACGTGGATCTTGGTGACCTGATGTTTTCACTCTGCTACCTTCCAACAGCTGGTAGACTAACTATTACAATAATAAAGGCAAGAAATTTAAAGGCAATGGATATCACAGGAGCATCAGGTAGGAATTAATTTAATGCTCAGTTTGGATTTCTGTCCCATTTTCCTCCTGAGTCACAGAACTCAGCCCTGTCAATTCCCAGCATTATTTTTGGGAAGACAGTTCTTATACAGTAGGCTCTAGAGTTACCTGAGTATAGGAGTTTCTGAGAAGTAAATAATCTATTTTAGTTTGTTCTGTTCCAACCAACAGTTTAAAATAATCTGTTCTTAAAAAGACAGCAAGATTATTATTTCTAAAACCACTATGATTCAGAATTGCATGCCTTGGCCAAACCCAGACTGTATTCGTAGCACTGGGAATTTGTACAGCAGACTATTTGTTAGGGCTATGGCACAGAGGCAGACTGACCCTCTCTGACAGTCTCCAAGAGCCACTGAGCCAATTCTGCTGTTGTTGGCATATGGACAAAGCAGTGATCATTCCAGATTCCTTTCAGCAACCCTTTCAAAATTTGATGATGAAAACAAGAAGCTAATACAAACAAGAGTTCATAGATGACTTCTAAATACTAGCAGGGAGTTGTAGAGCTCCCAGAAAGGAGCTACAAAGAAATAGGGTTTTTTACTACATTCAGGAGTTTAAAAATAATTATAATCCCCTTGAGAAATATAAGCCACTGAAAGTTACACTTTGGATTATATTTAACCATACATCAGTAAATCCCACTGTGTAAAATGTCGTCGTCTTCTGTCTGTCCTACAAATCTGTACAAGTAATTAGGCTGTTATAAATAGGCTGATACACAGGCTGTTGTATAAAATGGTCATGTATAACACGGTTCAGTGGATATTTTAATACCCTTTGAGAAGTGGGTACACAACAAGGAGCTTCTTGATCCTAAATTGTTCATTATAAGCAGGCAACCAGGTAAAACTTTCAAAGCTCCACTGTCTCCCAGGCATTCCATGGTAATAAAGAAGCTCAAATTCCAGTCAGGTCCAGGTGACTAATTCTGCAAGCAGGTATGGCCATACAAGAATGCTGCTCCCTTCACTTTCAATTTACATTTGCTTAAAAACAAGAAAAGAAAACCAACACTGTTCTTATGATTCACACAGATCCCTACGTGAAGGTTTCTTTAATGTGTGAAGGAAGGCGACTAAAGAAAAGAAAAACTTCCACCAAGAGGAATACCCTTAATCCCGTTTACAATGAAGCCATAGTCTTTGACGTCCCTCCAGAAAACATTGACCAAATTAACTTGTCGATAGCTGTTATGGATTATGACCGGTGAGATACTGTAGCTGTAAAATAACATCATCTATTGGCTTATAAAAGCTTGCACAGTAGATTTGCATCCAGAAATAAAGCCATCATTTTTTTTCCCGATAAATGGGAAATTAATGTTATGTTGACTTTGGTAGAAAACTAAAGTTTCTCGTATTGACAGGCAGAATTTCCTTTTAAATTTTAAAATATAGATTTGTATCCATTACTGACATAACTAAGCTACATATATGCTGACCAGAACTGAAGTAACTGAACACATAATCAGACATTCCAACACTGATGTTCTGTTTGTGCACAACTACACTTAGACACATGCCTCCGTTTCTAAAATTGTGGCCTAGAGTTTACTTGTATTTGCAACTAATTACAAAGCACAAGCAAAGAACTTTCTACATTCCTCATGCAAAAATTAGAAGCAAATGCACACAGACCCACAGTATATGCTATAATGGGGAAAATACTAAATTATTCTGATTAGTGGGAAATGGAAAGAGCAAATCTATGTATTTTACAGTTCATTACATTTTTGAGGCAAGAATTAATTCTAAAAATCTGTGATTAATGTTTCTAATGAACTATGTAAATGGTATGATTCTAAAGGTAAAATTTTAAGAAAAAAAAATATTATGGAACATTTTCACAGTATAGGTCACAATGAGGTCATCGGAGTATGTCAAGTAGGCAACGATGCAGAAAGTCTAGGTCGCGACCACTGGAATGAAATGCTCTCATACCCTCGGAAACCCATTGCTCACTGGCATCCTCTTGCAGAGGTAAGACACTTATTTCTTGCTTCCCCATTACAATAATGGCAAAAATTCTTCCAATGGATTTAGAAGTTGGATAAAATTTTATGAACAAAACCAAGATCCACATGCATGCACTAAATCCTAGAAAAGAGCTCAGAAACACCAACATTAAAAGTCAAACGTAACACACAAGTCTGCTCCTTTCAATGTTAGGGGGGCAGAAAGTGATTAATGGCTTTAATATATATAAGAAAACACCAAACATTATGCACTGGATTAAGGGTTTGGTTTTGTTTTTTAAATAGGATCTTGGGTAACTTTCACTGATAATTGATATAAAGAAATGGACTTTGTTTACAGAACAACCAAGACCTATTTATATATATATATATATCTCAACCTAATTTGACTGCTTCTCTTGTAAGAATGTATCATCCATGCCACTAGCACATGTCAAGGGATGCCTAACTGCACTAAAAAAAATATGTTTAAGTGTCTCTGGAGATCTGAGGCCTTGATAAGAAGCCACACAATCAGAAAAGCTTTTCAAGGTTCCTATGTTTTTTTTTGTTTTGTTTTGTTTTGTTTTTTGTCTTTAGGGCCCTATTCAGCAGAAATGTTATGCAGGTCTTCTGCGCTTGGATGGCTGCCGAAGAGGCTTCCTCACCCTTTTAACCTATTCAGCAGAAATTTGGCATTCCTGTTGAACTCTTTCTTAGCCATATCCTCAGGGGCTATTCCACAGAGTCCAGTGGGGTAAAGATGTCCTTTTAATCCCTCTGTCTAATCCTCTCCCCAATACAGGGAATGCTAATTCTGATTCATGAGACACAAACATTCATCAACAATCTAACTAAATTGCTTCCTAAGAGTTATCACGACTTACTTTTATTGTTGTTATCACTGGCTAAAGTCAGGCCGTAATCACAGTCAAAAGAAACGACTGTGTTTATGAACAGCCGCAATGTTACTCCCAATGCTGAAAGACAGGAAAGAACATCATGTTCATATCAAGCCATGACCAATGCCATAAGCACCTAACGTACAGAGGCAGGCAGTTCGCAGCCTCTCTGAGCGTACTTTGTGCGTCAGAGTGCAGCCACATTACTAGAATGCAGCTGAGGACTTTACCTACTTGGCTGTAAGCACTAACCCTAGGCAGTTCCTAAATAATTGTCAGGCAATATTAAGATGCTACAAAATACTGCCGTCTTGCCCTGTGTCCATAAGCGATTACATTTACTGGTGCCTGGGGACCACAGCGGCACAGTTTCAGCAGGGAGACCTTCCAGTGCTCACAGCTCTGTTGTAGTGGGAATGCGCTGTGCCTTTTCAGAGCATGGGTGCTGCCAACGTGCAAGTACGCTGAGAAAGAAGATTGAGCAAACTGAGGGAGCTCTGCCTATATGTTTGTGGCCTCGACGACAAGCTAACTACCGGCTGAAGTGCCACACTTGAAATCCTACCTGAGCATTTGGGAGCTGGGTTTAGAAAACACATCACCAAGCTCTCGGCTGCAGCCAAGCATTGATAGGAACAGCTTGACAAAGCACGTGAGGAGTAGTGTAATGGTTACTATTTTCCAGAACATGAGAAGTGTCTCTTAGCAGAAGTTGTCTACATCTTTATATCCAACCTGTCTTCCCTCTTTGATAAATTTTATTGCAGCCAGAGCCCACAATTAGGTTTTGACAGCTCTTCCCTTTTTACAGGCATCCTGTTCTTTTCATACATGCCTGGCTAACTTCTTTAGATTTCATTACTGTGGATTGCTTTTCATGTCACTGAGCTAAACAGAGGCATATTTTTTTCGTTCCCAGGAATCAAGTGGGGGAGGGTGTCCAGCGCATCCAGGCTGTGCAGAGAAATATATACACAGCATATCATTTTGGTTCCTGAATCAGGATTAGACTCAGCGAGAGCTTCTGGAACCTCTGTGGCCACAGCCATAGGACCCTGAATATTTGCTGAATAGGACCCTCAGTCTTCTACTGTGTGAAGAGCTATTGGTTTCAAGTAGTGTAATGTTATCCACTTGTAGCATTAATTCTCCAGCTGACAGTGTTGCTACTGATAGATTATTTGTATGTTCGTGAGCATTACCCACATTCAAGTCATAATTTCTGTTCATTAGAATAACCCAGGTTTTACAAGCAACATGATAGCAATGGGAACCAAAAAATATGAGAAGCAGCAACAAATATGGTTCTTGTATTTGCAGTATTGTGAATGGATGGCTTTTAAAATCATCTTTTTTCTAAGAATGGTTGTCATCAGACATTTATTTTTGATGACAAGTTGTGTCCTCAGTCTCAGTTGGTGCTTCCTTTCACCTTACACGAAAACAAATTAATACGGTTCTTTGCAGAAATCCTTCAAGTCTGAAAAACTGAAAAAAGTTCTGTTGGGTGAGAACAAGATACATATGGTATTTATAATGACAGTATGTTCTTTTAGAAAGAAGATAACCATCTGCATAACATGGAGGCTGTTAGTCTTCAACCTTTGTAGATGATTTTCCAGTCAATGTTTCTTAGTTGTGTCCACGAGACTGCAAAATGTTGGAATCGTATCACAGGCGGCTATGCTTTCTCATACACGCAAGCACACACATGTGTGCGCACACCCCCAATGTCATTTTAAAATGCTGTTCCAAATATATAGTACCTGTGAAGTGTTTCTGTATTGTTTGCAGTAGAATTAACAGGGCTGTCATACATGATGGTATATTGTAAATGCTGACAAATTCTGACCGTTAAAAAAAAATAATCAAAGCACTGAGCTCTTTCACCTGATGAAATCTATGCCCCAGCACAAGAGCCCCTGGTTTTGCCACTTCCTTAACCGTGCATGGAGTTATCTCTTCCTTCAAACTTTTCTAGAGATAATTTGATTCAAGCTTTTACATGGGGATTTTTATTTTAAAAATGCAAATGCAAAGTATGGGTACTTTATACAATCTAGTTGCCTGCAACATACAGATAGGGAGCCCATGTCTTTAGTGGTTAATAGGTGGGGGGGGGGCGGTTGGACTAGATGATCCTTGAGGTCACTTCCAACCTTAATGATTCTATTCTATTCTATATACAGTTCAGATAAGTTTATGTGCACACACATTGCTTCGTATCTTCTGTGTGTTGAATGCTCACCAAGCACTTTGGGTTTGCAATTTTGCTGACACAAACATGCATGCACAGATTGAAGAAAATATTTGAAATTTTGATCCAAAATCTGAAAAAATAGTTTTATAACCTATCAATTGGGGATATTCCAGAAAATCGGAGTTGCTAGTGGGTAAAGCACAGCTTGGCACTCACAGGAAATCCTGGATCTGTTGTAAATGTTTGGTGCAGTTTTAAAGCAGAAGTCCTGTAAGTACAGTGGTTTTCAAAAATCTCATGCCATGCGGTGCAGAATACAGCTACCACATACAAGGATACCACTGGCAAACTCAACAACTCTTCAAAACCCGCTCCAGAAAAATCTGAGAAGGTTAACCAAGCATTTCAAGAAGAATGAAAAATACAGATAGAAAGTTGCCCTGGCAAAACTATTTCACTACACTTTCAACTAAAGCTTCATATCAGCAGGCCAGAGATACAATACTATGTTCATATCTGTTCGTGCATGATCGTCACTTCAGGCAATGGTTAGATGCATCCCTGCCTGGAATGCAGAGCAGGCAAGTGCACGCTTTCCCACTGCAATGTTAGCAACAGTAACTTCGGTAAGAAGGAAAACACCTATGCAGCAGGCTCGTTTTGTGTCCATGGATGGGTGCAGAAGCCTTTCTAAGATTTGTCTCTAGCAACTCAAAGGGGCATCAGCTGAAAAGTAGTATCATTATAACTGCCAGTTGTTTTTAGCTTATTACCATACTCAGTTGCTTTAATTCTCAAGGGTCTGACATCAAGAGAATGATTTTGAACACAGTTCTATTAAAAAATAAATAAATAAATCTTTGTTCAGTGAGCATTTAAAGTAGAATCCAGCACACCTCAAAGGTTTAGGGATGAGGAAGAAAACATAATTTATTTATTAAATTCTTGTAATTCTTCCTGACTCATGATTTGAAAACAGTTACACAGGCTGTGGCATTACTATATGCTTTTCACAAATATCTGCCTTATCATAGCAGTGCATATATGGAATGATAGCTATTTTGTGTATTTGGATACTTCACTCTTCACTTTTATACTCCACTTAACTCTAGACCTGGCATATTTTAATGCTGTGGTTCTGGTGGCCCGGTACACTGCTGCTGTCTTTGGACTGTAGTACAATAATGCAACAGCACATTGGAAGGAATAGAGGATGTACTGCTGCAAGATCACCTGGAAAACCAGAGAAAACTATGATCCCAATATTATGCAGTCTTTCTTTTCTGAACTATTCTCAGAGGTAAATTAGTGGAAGGCTCACTAGAATAACTCTGAACCCACAACCCTCATTTGTTTTCTTATTTTCTGTGAATGCATAATTATACTGTATGACAAATGTCATAATTCTAAAATAGAAAAGGAAATCACGTAGAAATGCATCTCAGCAAGATTTTAATCCCACTTTACTCATTAAGAATGTGCTATTAAGCTGTTACTTTTCATTTTCCATAAGAAGCCACCATTTCAGATGTTTTATGAAAAAGCAGTGTCAACAGGAAAGCCTTCCAAGCTACTGACACTGAGGCAGAGCATAATGGGCAGTTGTGTAATATTCCCATGGAAAATACTCACATCACAATCCTTCTGCAGTTGAGTGCTGAAATATTTCTTTATCTGTTTCCCCTGAAATCACAGGACATTAAAAGCATTTCTGTTCTCTTTTGTTTCATTTTCCCCTGTAAAATGAAACATCCACTGCCTGGCAGTGGACAGACACACATGCATCTCAATCTAGGGAAGCAGGGACTACTGGAAGAGAAAGCAAACACGTAGGATAAAAGACCCAGTGCTCAAACTGTTCCTACCGGTTAATGAGCGCTTCAGTTTTCTATGCCATGAAACAGCAAAGCAGTAATATGAGAACTATCTTATACAGAAGTCCAATTTAACTACCAGTAGCGGAACTGCTGGTTCAATCCCAAGTGAAACCACAGCAAAGGGCAACACAAAAGAATGAAAATAGGTTATTTTAGTCCATCCTTCTTGGTTTGAGGGGATAGCTGTTGGGGGGTTTTTTGGTTGTTTTTTGTTCTTTCATTTTTTTGTTTGATTTGGTTTCATTGGTGTGGTTTTAAACCCCAAACATGATATGTAGCTATATTAACATGAACACCCAAAGTCAGAGGTACAAGACATGTTTACATGTTTATCTGTTGGCAATGTTACAGCACTGAGGCGACTTAGTTGCCATTGAAAAAAAATAGCTGCAAACTCTCTTTTAGTTTAAAAATAACAAACACTAAACAGGAAGGGAGAAAGAGGACTGGAAATTTGGTTGAAAAATCTGTTTGACCCAGTTAGAAATCTATCTGAAATTGCTTTACTGTAAATGCATTTTGTTTGAACAGAAAGAAGTGAAAAAACATAACTAGGTGACTAAATCTAAAGAGTCATCAATTAAATGTTTTCTTCCCTTTAGAACAGTGCATTGTCAAACGATTACATCTCAGTATCAAGTAAGAAAACAATGTCGTTCTTATCTACAAGGAAAAAAGCATATAGAGAAAGTAATCCACAATACTGTAGAATTTAATAGAGGGCCTCTGTGCTGGGAAAAAATGGTAGCAGGACAGACTTCATAACAGCATCACCTTGAATCTTGCTGTAATTAGTGCAAGGCCTTGCTGGCAACCATAATTCTGTTTTGAAGTGACAGCCTTACAATATGTGAACCAAGCTGTGCAAGGTGTGAATTATCTTGTAAGGGCACTGCACATGAAGAGCTGAAGTTACAGTTAATTTTTCACACAGTGGGTTGGGCAAGGAACTATGGCTGGAAGTTCTGCAAGGTCCTGCAGTTCTCTGAAAGGACCTCCATCTCCTTGAAGGTTCGTAAAGTGCCCGAATCCAGATGGCAGTGATGGACACTATTCAGGAAAGGTCGTCAGGACATACCTCAACTGCTGACCGAACACAGCACTTGTGGCACAGAAGGGAAGACGACATGAGGACTTGTAAGCATCTGGGCTGTTTGTTTGTTTTGTCCGGGTTTTTTTGTTCCTCCTTCTTTTGCTCAAACACAGACATTGTAAAACTGGAATGTTTATTCAGTTGCATGCTGGCCAGCTGTCATTTTTAATACCCACTGCAAAGGTGTGTGAAGAGAGGTGTGTTGTTTTGGTATACTTTTTTTTCAATGACACATGAACATTGTACTATATTATTTCTTGTTCAATAAATAGTCCTGGTATCTCTGTGTTTCATGTCTAATTTTGGAGACTAGAGCCATACCTGTACAAGGCTCTCTCAATTAGGTGGGCATTTTGTTTGTTTAGTAGAAATAATGCATGATTCCTTTCGCAGTGATGGTTTGAGGGACAAAAACTTTCTTAATTTTATAATATGTATTAATATCTTCTAAACACAAGTAAAAATGTACTGTGATTTATTTATATAAATCTAGTCTGAAGAAATAAGTTTTGATCTTAATAAAATCTCTGTAAGAAATTGCTCAATTGTAATTTATTACTATTTTGTATTTAATATATTAAAATTCAATTCATTATTCAGAAAGACAGCAAACACTTTGGAAATGTTCTAACTCATTTTTTCTCCATAGATGTCGTGTTTTGATAAAATAAATGAGACGAGAGAGACAAAGTTGTTAAGATGACACTTACTTTACAGCACTTAAACATAATTTGGGGGTTTGGATACTGAAACCTCCTCTTGTTTCACCCCATGGCCACAATCATCATCACAGAAAGATTTTTAGAGATATCAAACATGAATCTCATATATAGTTTATAAAAAAAGGAAAATCAAGAAGCTACAGAAGTGCTTCTACTAAGTGACAATATGTTAAATTACCAAAATTAGTATTTAGCATGGCAGGCCAGCAAAATTAGCAATACTCCTGTCAACATCTGACACGTAGCTCAGAGAAATTCCCAGGGTCCCCTGGCAGAGCCCAGAACAAACAGAAAAGAGAGTACAGATGTATCTGGTATGACCACACAAATTGCCCCTAAAAAGGTGATACTCTTGCCCTTTTTTCTTGTCTTTTTTCCACACCAACTGAAATGACATGTCTGTCAGCAAGGGTTATAGAATCATAGAATCATTAAGGTTGGAAGAGACCTCAAGGATCATCCGGTTCTACATGTGCATGACCGAATTACGAAACAGTTTCTCTGTCTCTTTAGGGTTATCGCCTCAGTCTCTTCTCATTTGGAAGATCTAGCCTACTTGCATATACTGTGTTCATAAAGGGCTGCTGACACACAAAATGTGGCACAAAACAATAAATTCATGCAACTAAGAAAGAATTTAATATAGTTCTGTTCTCTTCTTGGGACTATGTGATATCCCAGACACATGGAAAAGAAATGAGAACAGGCCTGTAGTTTTGGAGTTGATAATATCCTTAATAATGGTAACACCTTTAGGCCCTACACAGATGCCTGGTTTTCTGCATTACCTACAGGTACCTGTAAATGGTGCTCCAGACAGCTGCTGTGCTAGGATAGCAGGAGAGATGGAAGATTAACGAAGGACACGTGTATAGGCATTTTGTCCCTGGCAGTGAATGTAGTGCTAATTATCCCTCTCTGTCCCATAAGCTGCTATAAACTACACTACAGCAAAGGAGGTGTATGAACTTCAAAACTGTTTGTAATGTCTTTCAAAAATACTGGTTTGCATGTTTCTATTTCTTTATTAAAAAGCAAGCAAAAACCTTTTCCTCTGTCAAAACAGGCCCACACATTTCTCCTTTCAAGATCCTTTTCCAGCAGAATCATCCTTTAAGTCTTTATACATTGCCTACAGACTTGCAAGAAACTCCATGAAGACTGGGACAGCTGAAAGACCGATTGCAACAGCCTGTTAATGAACTGAAAGGGAGAAGCCAAAGGTTGAGAATCCTCACTGAAAAAGCCTAATCAATAGCAAGAAAGACATCGCACATAATGTTAAACCTGAGAAGCCTAGTGAACCTGCCCAGCTAACATCCAGTGAGATGAAAATTAGGGAAGATACTTAGTTAAGAACAGGCTTTACTAGCAGCTGACTATTGCTTTCCGCAGGGGGAATGCCTAGTGTGGACATGCCACAAGGTCTAAAATGCATCTGAAGTGACAAAAGTGGGAGGGCAGAGTGATATCCCTGAACAGCCAAAGACACAGGCTGTTACAGGAAGAAATCAGCAACTCAGAAAGGTGCAGAAATGCAGAACAGGGCTGAACCTCTGCATCTATAGATATGACCAGGTTGGCAAACTTTGTGACTCCAAAAGTAACTTTTCCAGGGAAGGAAATCACTGTGTTCTGTACCACAAACTAATTCCATTCACATCTGACAATACGGTCACTGAAATTTGTCATGGTCGGCCTTAACAGAGGTTTCTAATATAAGCAACATGCAAAATTTTATAGGACTTGTGGTGTAAATTCTAAGCAAAATAAAAATAAAAAGAAAACCAACCAAAACCACCTCTCTGCCTTGAAACAGAAATCAGTAGATTGATAGGGGCTGAATCCTTCCCCTGCATGGGTTGTGCAAATAGGAAGTTCCAACACTCAGAATTAAGAGCCGAAATTGTTGCTCAGTAGTGACAAGAACAAAGTCTATTTCAGGCCACTTTTTTTATCACCCTAATCGGTATTCTAATATTGCCACTTAAACAGCATCAAACAATTTGCTGGCTGCACTTACGCATTTATCATTTCCAAATTAATTAACCGCACACTTCAGTCTGGTCCACCACACCATTCAAAAGGTCATGGCCTTAAACCACTTAACAACTTGCAAATAACATTCAGTGAATTTATGTTCCAATACAAGAACAAAAAAGGAAAATCTGTAAATGTTCCATGATGTAAGATGTGCATGAAGAGACAGTCTGATTCAAAGAGCCTAACTAAAGCAGCTTGAATAGTAAAGAATCATTTAGAAGCGTGAGAAATGTCAATAAGCCAGTTAGTGTTAGATTCTTACCCAAAGGAAAAACTGGCAATAAAAATATCCTTTTGGGGGAAGCCATTCTTAATAATAACAAAATTCTATGCCGAACCTTTATAAAACTTTGTAATTTTCAGTTTAGAAGGTAGAATTCTGTTTCTAGAATCTTACTATAACCAAATTATTTATATCCTTGCAACTGACACAAAAACATTCTTTAAACAACAGATTAATAGAGTTCAGCTAGAGTCCAAAAAATGAAATACAATTTTAAAAACCATCTCTTAAAAATACAACTGGTTTGGACCTTTTGAATGACTTTCACCTTTTTTTTAAAAAAAGGTGATAATTCACTACATAAAAACCACCCACTAAATAACATTTGATGAATAATCACATAACTTAGCTTAAAAAACAATTGCAAACTTATCAATCAGTTCCTGTATCTTAGTGAAACTCATTTCCAAATATTTACTGTTCTAGTAAAAATACCTCTTCCAGAAAACAACCTTTTGATCATAGCACTGGTATTTCCTCACTTCAAAACCTCAGCTCTCCAACATGATGACATTTTACTTTCACTTCAAAGTGTTTTAATATATACCACATTTCAGGAAAAGAACATTAAGTATTCGACAAGTCTTTGCTAAATCTGGAACTGGTCCCCTCTCCTCAGGTACCCTTGAGGAATCTCAGCAGCTTCTAGCTTAGGCAGGCCATGCAACAACATACATAACTGTGAAGTTCAAATACCTTTTTAAAGATATTTTGCTTCACTTTGGATTTCATTACTAAAATCTTACAGATAAATACATCTTCTAAATCTAATGGAAGAGGAATTTGGGAGCTACAGGAACTGCACGCATCTGTAAGTCTTATGGCTGCACCAATTAGAAACATAGGTACATTTTTGGTCAATAAAAAAGTTCAGGCCATGATAAATGGTAAAGGACTCCCTAAAGTGGTACTATGCATCAGCGGTAGCGGAACTGTTCAGTACCACACAATTCCAGGAACAGTAATCAGGAACAAACATTTTAGTATTATGGGTGGTTTTCTTGCTATTGGTAGCAGGAGCTAAGGTTTTCTGCCGTATTTTCCCAAATTAATTCATTTCTTGCATCTTTAACCAGTTGTTTGTAAATGTACCAAGACTTCTTCCCTCTCTATACTAGAATTACTTGAAAAGTTAAAGTGGATTGAAACAGAAGGAGGAATTCTCAGTATGACACTGGAGCTGAATCTCCTCTCTGTGAGAAAGGACAGGAAGCTATTTCCTTCTACTCTTAATTTAAATCCTCTTTAAATTAAAATTCATTGTTCCAAACACTGCCAAATAATAGCTTGGGCTCAGTCAAAAAAAGAAATTTCTTCCATTTATCAGGAGCATCTTTAGGTTTAGGTCTAGGGCTCTGCTGAATTGCTTATTTGTTTCCTAGAATGTGTCTGAGAACTGGATTGCCATTCTTTATCACTCCCTTTACTGCTATCACCCTGCTAAGGCAAGGCGACAAATTTCAGCTAAACCTTCAAAAGTTCAGGAGCTTGTCAGACAAGATCTAAGATACTTTGCCTTGGAAATTCCACTGCAAATAGAAATAACAACTAAGTTGTATCTAAGTTGGCACTGGAACAGGTTGTCCAGAGAGGTTGTGGAGGCCCCATACCTGGCAGTGTTCAAGGTCAGGTTCGATGAGGCTTTGGGCAACCTGGTCTAGTGGAGGGTGTCCCTGCCCATGGCAGGGGGGTTGGAAATAGATGATCTTTGAGGTCCCTTCCAACTCAAACCATTCTGTGATTCTATGATCTAGATATACACCTAAGAGATTTTTGTTTTGTCTACTGTTTTTATTTTTTTTTTCCCACTCCTGATATCTGCCTTTTCTTCTCCTTCTATTCTTTCCTCAAAACCTTGACCTCATCATCTTTCCCTCAGTGATTTTTACTAGCCAGGTCATTTCAATCGTTCTCATTCTTCCTATATAAGAAAACCTTCCCGAACACGTTGATTCCTCTTGCAGTTTTCCCAGTGAGACCAGGTCCAACAGACAAGGCTGGTAATGAGCTGTTTCAACCTTTGCTCATGTTTCATCAACTATTACTTCACAGCAGTAACTTTTTCATTAGAAAGGTGTGTGTTTTGTCTTCAGGAAACAGACCGAAAGTGTAGGGGCCTAAGGGTTGCTACAGAATTTGAGAACATGGTAGAATAAATTGCCAGCTTGCATTTTAGATGAGTTAATAGTAATAGCCAGGCCCGAAACACTTTTGATGAATGCTGCAAAATCCAAGGTGACAGCAAATCACAAAATCAATAGCTGTTCATGTCTGTTCCTAAAGAAATCAAACATTTGTCAATACATGTGAAGTTTGTGGTTTTAATGAAATGTTTCAGGCCATAACATAGCCTGAAATGTCAGAGCATTCTGACACTTGTCCAAAGTAATGTTCAGGAACACAGAGAGAAAATGGACAGGCAAGAAAGTTGTGTTTAGAAAAGGTGTCACCATAGGATTCACAGGAACTGACATAATACTTACGCTATACAACTGCCCAAATAACAACAATTAATTCAGAAATACCATCTGGAAGTTTTATTTAGACCAAAAGCACTGCAAACGTCTAATGTATACTGTCCTTAAGAGAAAAGACCTGTAAAGAAAGATTTGCATTTACTGCTCTATATTAATTTCCTTTCCCTTTTGCCACATCCCACACCTTCCAAGAACTGTTTCAAAAAGGGTAATGGTATGAGGCAAAGCAAAAAACCTGAAATCTCTAAATCACTATTTGAGGTGCTTGAGTAAAAAGCACATCTTGGGAGATAAGGTGAGTCAGCAGCTCCTCAGTGCATGAGAAATACAAAACATCATGCATTTAATGATTGCTAGATACTCACAGAAGTAAAAGACTCATAGAATCACAGAATGGTTTGGGTTGGAAGGGACCTCAAAGATCATCTATTTCCAAACCCCCTGCCATGGGCAGGGACACCCTCCACTAGACCAGGTTGCCCAAAGCCTCATCCAACCTGGCCTTGAACACTTCCAGGGAGGGGGCCTCCACAAATTCCCTGGGTAACCTGTTCCAGTGCCTCACCACCCTCACAGTGAAGAATTTCTTCCTTGTACCTGATATACATCTATCTTCTTTCAGCTTAAACCCATTTTCCCTTGTCCTGTCACTCCCTGACTTTGTAAACAGTCCCTTTCCAGATTTCTTGTAGGCCCCTTCAGGTAGGAAGGCTGCTATAAGGTCTGCCCAGAGCCTTCTCTTCTCCAAGCTGAACAAACCCAACTCTCTCAGCCTGCCTTCATAGGAGAGCTGCTCCAGCTCTCTGATCATTTTCGTGGCCTCCTCTGGACTTGCTCAAACGGGTCCATGTCCTTCTTGTTTTGGAGGCCCCAGAGCTAGATGCAGTACAGCAGTACGCAGCAGGGTCAACTGCACCACACAGCTTGGTGTCATCAGCAAACTTGCTGAGTGTGCTCTCAATCCCACTGTCTGTGTCTTCAACAAAGATGTTAAACACTGCTGGTCCCAGTACCAACCCCTGAGGAACACCACTCATTGAGAATTAGCTGATTTTCTGTTCTGCTGTCAAGATCCCATTACACATCCTTTTAGGTATATCCTTCTGAATAACTTCTTGAAAACGTGCAGGGAAACAGCATGTGTACAATATGCATGCTCATATGCCGTACAAAAAGAACATCCCATGTGTACATTAGAGAAATATTTGGGTACATAGTAAGCTGTGGAAAACAGAACTAGGAAAATCACAAGTCAAGAAGGCTGAGTTTATTTTGATCTGGACAAAACTATAGTTCCTATGTAATAGGAGAAACATTGAACCAGCTTACAGCCACCACTTCCCTTCTCCCGTAAATAGATTTCCTGTAGGAATATAAATATAGTATCAGAGCTTTGCTCACATCTCGTGTCATTTAGTCCTTTGTTTTACAGGTAGAAACATATTACTATAAACAAAAATGCATCGTGGTAGTTTCTTTCTACATTATTCAGAGCAGCAGATGGTGATCAAGCAAGATATAGCAGTGGAAGAAAGTCTTATCTCCTTAGCGGCTGGCATGTTGGATTAGGTTCTCAGCTCTTTCCCATGCAGAGGTGAATCAATAGAAAGAAAGAAAGAAATTTAAAGCCAATCCCACATCAGCTGACCCTATGATCAGCCTCAGCAGCACAGAACCAACCTGCCTTTTAAGTTCTTAACAAATTTCTATAGGACATTATGAAAGAATTCCTCTACATGGCTTTCCAGAGCACAGATTTTACTTCACTTGTCCAGTAGTCAAAGCAATAGGTATAAAATGAGCTGCTGTAAAGGAAGGATGAAAGTACCTTAGTATGTCATCACCACTTTATATATGGAGCGCAGGAGCACAGGGAAAATGATATAAACATATTCATTCAGGTGCCAATTCAAAAACTGTCAGTTTGCAATAATAAGCATCTTAGAGCAGGTTATTTCCTCAGAATGGAGTCCTGAACAAGCCCAGATGCTGTGCTAAAAGTTCAGTATCCTCCCTCTAAGGAAAGCACTCTGGACACAGACAGAATACGAGGCATGATAAATCATGAAATCTTCAACATAAATTACTTTCTTAGCATTTTATAGGAACTCTTTGGGAAATGCAGGCACAGAGCACCCAAGTTACTGCCTTCAGCTAGGAGACCCTCCCTCCTCTGTGGAGAATTCCCAGCCTGATATACCATAGCTTTCGTCGTTTGTTGAGGCAGCAGTCTAATAGACAGCTGATTACCACACACCCTTCGTTACTCCAGAGAATGCTTCAAATACAGCAGGACTGTGTGGAGCAGAGGTGGACTATGGCAGCATCTTGTTTCTAAGCCACATTATCTCTCTTGTCCAGACTCTCCTTGTCCTGTACTATTGCAGGAAAGGCTTTCACAGTATATTAACAAGTTTCAGTTTTTATCAGGAAACAATTCACCCTGACACTTCCAAGCCCCCAAATAGCTACATACAGTGATTTTTATGCAACACAGGTTGCAAATGAAACCTGAGGTTTTTGACCCAGAAGATTCAACACGAAACTTAAACAAAAAAGTCCATCGAAACCACTGTTATGCTCCATTACAGTGAATCCAGACAGAAATTATCATAATTATATATAGTATTCTTAGAGCAATTCACGTATCTATGCATGATGCCACATTACCCTAAGTGACTTGAATTCATCTTTCTGCCTTAAGTGCTCCAACGGTGGTTTTGTGTTTGTTTTGAATTCCAAAATAAGTGCCATGGGTGTGCTGCAGACTGTGCCTAAAATAGCGTCTGGTTTGTAATTACTGTCTGAGACCTAAATTACAAAACCTGTCGCTCATGGAAAGATATAATTATTGAAAAGATCTGGTATGCATAGTTTGTCTGCATGCTCAACCATCAATTAAATCATTACCATCTAATCCTGCTCATAAATGTAATTTCACAGATTCCCAAATTCTTGAACCTACAAAAATTTGTTTCCAAGTGAAAAATTACCATATTTATTGAATGGCTTAAGAAAAGCATTCTATGGAGATCAGGGCTGCAAGCAAAGCCCTTTATCTCTCTTTGCAATGAAAGGACATATAATTGCCAAGTTGCTAATTGAGGGGTAAAATCAAGTATTGTTTATACACTGCAGGTTGGTGGGATAAAGGCCAATTCAACTCCAGCCTATGTGCAATGCTGTTTTGTAGGGTACCACACACATCCCAGCCGCATCTGCCTCCATAACTTCAGTCTGGCAGCACAGCTTTTGTGCTCCAGAATTTTGCCCAGACCTCTCAGTTTCTACCATCACTGATGTAATTTTTTTCCCCTGCAATTGGCCACACACATCTGACACTCATAAAACTTTTAAGCCCAATTCTTCTTTCTGATATGCTTAAGGAAACAGGAGACAAGAATGGTAGTAAAACTACACAGTATCTTTGTGCTGCCCAGTGCTGTGTCAGACAAACTCAATGGACTGGTATATATTTGAAGAGCCTAAGAAAATGTGCTTGGTCTCTTCTTGATCTCCTTCCACTGACTGACACAATTTCTATGCCAAATGTAACAGCATAATTCCAGGGATGCTCTGCAGGGAGTCAGCGGAGAACTCAGTGTTCCCTTTTGGGGAACTTGTGGAAAGAACCACCAGACTAGAGTAGGTGGAAGAAGCATTTATTCTTCCCTGGTGGGCCTGTAAATCCTTCACACCACTCTCAGTGCCTTGAAGCTGGTGGGAAGGCTTTGTGAGACCTTTTTTAACTTCTTCCCTTATGCTGCGATGTCTTAAATACAGATCATCTGTGACACAGAGACTTCTTTGTCTCCAATGTAAAGAATTCTTCATCCCTTTACTGATGGTGAAAAGAAGGTATCTAGAATGGGAACTGTTATCCAACTTTCCTTAGTGTCATTCTGACTCCCGTTGTGCTGCAATTAGATTGTGACTTCTTTTCAGCATGCTAGCTGAAGAAGCAATGTACCAAACTTCTGGAAAGTGAGTAAGAGAGTGAGGTTTGGATAACACAAGTAGGAAGAGACACTGGCTACTTATATGCATATGGGGAAAGGACTTAAACTGTAATTTTAACTTTTATGGTATAGCCAAAAAATACCTAACTCGGGATCATTTTTCAGGGGACAAGAATGTGTGCACATTGGCCCGCACCATCAGTGGCCACTAATACTCATAAATCACAGATCAGAGATGCCCAGTCCTTTTAATCTGAGTCATTCTGAGATAGCCACTCAAAAGCCAATAACGTGTCCAGTTTTATGGCTATTGGTTCATGGATTTTTTTGAAGCACATCCATCACTTGTACTGTGCATGTGTGTTTTGTTTTCTTTTTCTTTTATTTTTATTCTAGATCTACAAATAAAAAGTTTTGGATTGTTACAGTTCTATTTACTTCAGGATTTCCTGTACACTTGGATAAAGATCTCTGAATAGGAACACAGTGAAGATTCCAAGGCTGAACACTCAGAACAACAGCAGATTTATTCTGCATTCATTTTTTTCCCAAACTGTGTTGAATCCTTCTAGGACTGGCTTTTAGTGATAAAAGTAATAACAGCAGTAACATCTTTGATCTTTCAAAGTTGAAGCATCTCAGTGTGCTCCCACAACATACATATGTGGTATCACTGAAAGGGACTAGACTTCTGGCAGCATGCACTAGGCCCAGCAACAGCACGGACTCAAAGATAAAGTAATGTCCCTTTTCCAGTAAGGACCAGCAATACAGAGACCTCAGGGCTGGGTAGTATTTCCTTTGGGCTAACTTTAACTATTAATCACAACCTTTATTTGCTGGCTAATCCTATAAACAAATTCTCTTTAACATTATCTTTTTAATTACATCAATCATAAATCCATTTTCCACTTCTTGATGTCGTGAGTGATGGACATCACTACTGATTATATAGAAGATACCAAACAAATCCAGGCAATGAAGGTGACCTTCTTCCATCATGCATTCTCATGTCATTCACCATGTCTGTGAAAAAAAAAGCCTTGTACTACATCTCTGAAAGACAAAGATTTGGGTTTTGCTGAACTGGAAGAATGAATTCCTGCATCACTTTAGACAAATGAATGCAATCTGATATGAGTATTACATCTTTGGTCCCTGACATTTTCTTGTGTACTACCTACTCTGGGCATTCCTGTTCCATGCAATGATTCCTGTTCTGGAAATAAAAGCTGAATTCATTTTCCCTAAGCCACAATCAAATGACAAACACAGAATGCATCCTGGTTAGGTCTATTTCTGATGTCCAAAATAATCTTGCTTTATTCATCCTTTTACAAGTAATTTTCTCTGTCCTCTGCCTCCCTTTAACTCTTTTGGCTGCATATACTTAGAAGGTTTTCCTTGAGTATTTTCCATTAGAAGAGTATTTCTCCTGCAGACATACAGAATTTATTCAAAATCTGTCCCACTAATCATGTCTTCTCTAGCAAAATGAATTTCAAAGGATCAGCCATTTTTCTATATCTTCTCAGCAACAAGTAATGCTCTTGTTCCTGCCTATTGCATCAGAAAAGGTTCCCCAGAATAACACCTTTATAGGATGAATTTTCCATGGCTCGGTCATACAAATGTGAATATTCATACAAATTCATATGGATGTGTTTGAAGCTCCAAGCCTTAAACATCACCATGGAAATTAAGATCAATGAGAGATCATTTCCAAGAGGCACAGTTGCTAGTATGTTTCTAGTATTTCCTATCACTGAAACTGGATGTTAGATGTAAGTCTCTAAGTTTAGCTCCAGATCCAAGCTTACCCAGAAAAGTTCTTGGGTATTTACACTGAGGTCAGACCCAGTTCTGCCTCACAGGTATAACCTGCTGTCCACAACTTCAACTGGAATCCCATTAGATGCTTTTGATTCTGTCAGGATGATCAAGCGGACAGGGTGCCAGTAATGGAATAAGATCACAGGCTTTTATTCCTTCATTTATGATGTTGGCTTTCATGAGTCTGAGTCATCAACCCATGCCTCAATTTCCCTCTGTAAATCAGGGGTAAATATTTTCATCTCTGAAATATATCAAGCTGTGTAGATGGCAAGGGCTACAGTAGCTGAGTGACAGTTCATTCTGTAATTAATCAAATAAATACTATTTGTGCTTTATTAAGCTAAATTACTCCTGAAACTAATTCAGATAAAATGGGCATAGATTTTTAATTATGAGTTCCCAATTATAAATAAGCCATCATTACATTTAGAAAAAAAAAATTAAAAAGGACCATCTACAAGACATAATAAACATTATTTCAGAAATTATAAACTTCAAAATTTTTTACAAGTGTGATCATCCAAATTACTGGCAGTGTCAAAGGGGAGTAATAATAGAAATCATAGAAATATTTGTAAAATTATAAAACAAAACAAAACAAGTTTGATTATCTCCACAGTTGGACTTGACGATCTTAAAGGTCTTTTCCAACAGAAACAATTCTATGATTAGAGAATTTTTGTCATTTAATATTATTTCCTAAATTAGCTCTTAAGATTTGATCAAGATCTGCCAGTGTACAGTCAATTAAATATGACTTTGGTATTTAATGTGAAAATATTCAAGCTAAGTTACAGTTAAAATGAAAAAGTAAAATGTACCATAGCTTGCATTTTTTCTGAAGTAAAAACAATTTATTCTGCTTCAGATCTTTTAAGATAGCATTGCATATTTGCCTCTTTTCAGCGTTATGGAGTTATTTGGTATCAAATGACAAATACAACATTTGACAATTGTGAAGGGTGTTGTAATGAACGATCACTTTTGAAGTTTCATGAAACAGCCTCTTTGGAGTTAGGATGATGCACACTGCACAGTGGGATGCTAATTGGAGATTAATCAAATCAGCTAGGCATAAACTAGATTTTGTAATAATGGTAGATATTAGCTATCTATAGCCAGATGCTATGAAGAAAATGTGAACTTCCGATCTGAGTCAATGGCCATACTCTTTTTTTAATTGGAGTAGATAGTAGAGAAATAAAAAATGTGTATAAGGTCTGCAAGTCCTTTGCTTGCTGAGGTTTCAAACCTGCAAGCTGCCACCTCCCAAAAGAATTCAAAGCCACTAACTAATGTGGTAATAGGTTGAACTATAATGTGGTAACAGGTTATGTGAGGAGAGTGTGGTGATACCCTCCATTTTTCTGATGTTTGCAGGGAAGAAATAGAGCAAAATGGAATGTCTGAATAAGGGAAAGAAGAAAAAAAAACACAGATAAGGTTCTGTATATTAACTAGAACAGCCAAACCCGTGTGCTGGGTCATGATTTGGTCCAAGGCTGTTTCTGTATTTTGTTCCTTGTTTTCTTCATATATATAACTGGATGTCCAGGTCCTCGACAGCCACTGATTCTCCACATACAATTTTGGCAAGTCACTTAAAACCTTGGTGTCTCACAGATCTAATGCTTTTGCAAAGCTCATGTGAATATCTCAATAGCGCAAAAAAATATTCAAAACTACAGCTTTGGATTTAGGCGCCTAAATTCCACCCAAATGCCTACTTCGTGCCTTTAAATCCATTCTGATTATTAGTGACACAAAACATCACAATCGTTTCATCAGCATTTTTCCTTAAAATCACAGGTAGAACCAAGACACTGAATAAGTATCTCAGCTTTCACTTAGTTTCTGAGAAGGTATTTAAAGAAATCTGAGTGTTCAGAAATTAGAGAGTAAATTAACCCATCCATATTAGTTACTTCTAGATTTCAGGTTATTTTCATGTGATCTTCATATAATCTACGATTTTCTAATTTTTGGCTGTCTAACAAACTTTGACTTTTCTGTTTGCATAGTTTTAAGTATCTGGTGGGTGTGGAGCTTCCACCGGTGGATTCGATGGTGCTCTGAGGCCACACTGTAACCTCACCACAGTCATAACTAAAAGATTTGTCCCTATCTTCAGAGAAAGTCCTGTGAAATGGCAGAATTAGAGCTCTTCTTTCATACATAGTTTTTTGAGACCTTCTGGCCATCTGCTGAGAAACTGAAAAAGCCAAGAAGTGCTACAGACTCCATCTATTTTCTGAAGAAAGCTTTCCATTATCTTCGCTAGGCCTTCAGTCTACACTAACATGGAGTCTGTCTTTCAAACAACTGTTGCTGCTTCCTAATTGCAGTGAGCAGTCCCTGCTAGACATGTACATTCTGTTTCAGAGCACGGAGTTTGAATGATAGTGTCCTTCATTTTGCATATAACCTAACAGATGAAGGCATTAGTACAGTCCCTCAGTGACTCATTAAAATGTTTTAGTGAAGTTTTAGTGCACTTTTCAGGCAAACAATGACTGCATGTTGCTCTCTCATAAGAATGTTTTTAATAGGCTCCAACTTCTTGAAAGAATAATCTATTGTACCTTCACAATTCAAGCGAAACTAGCTTTCTGACTTATTCTTGTACTCACTGACACTACCAAGAATATTGCCATTGACTACAGTGAGGAAAAATGATACCCAGTTTAATAAATGCTTCAATTTACAAAATACTAAGTCAAGTTGTTTAACATGGTGCATATCTGTTCATTTACTTTTATACATAAAATACAATGACCTGAAGACATAAGGCAGACAGAGCTAGGACATTAACAAAAGATTGCAGCACTCCTTTTTTTCAGTATTAAAAAAAGTCCTTGTTTAAGGATATTATTAACTTGGTAGTTTGCAAACTACCCTTTTTGGATGGATATGTTGCACTCGTGGATGTCGGAATAGAAGTAGAATGACTGGATGGTAGCAAAGGAAAGTATTAATAGTCTCTGTCAGATCCATCACAAACCACAGGCAATTCCTGCCACCTCGCATTTTTAACCATTCAACATCTATATTCTGTTGCCTTAATCCCATCAGAGACTGGAATGACAGTGTTCAACAATAAATTAATAAGTTTCCCAAGGGCTTATCATTCACGAGTTAGCTAATGTGACTTTCCATGCAATCTAATGAGCACAGCTCTGTTATAATTAAGCAGTCTTTCTACAATTAATTTACTTGCATTTGCAGACAAGTTACACTGCAGTGATATGAAGGCTGTACTGCAGAATGTTCTTGGTCATTTTTCCCATTGATAACATATTATTGAATGGAAACATTTTGCCCGTATCCTGTCAAGCCAGTCCATGGACACCATGAAGGAGAAGTAATTAATACTGCTACCAATTCTTTTTATTAGTCTTGTTCTCTCATTATAAACCCCCTTATCTTCTTGACCTTTCTGCATCAGAAACCCTCAGGTGAGATGGCTGAGAATTTTCACTATCAGAATTCCTTTTAAAGCAAAATTAACAATTTTTACTGATTCAGTGTGTTTCCATTTTTGGTGTGGCCACCTGGGAATATACTTAGGGGAACAGATAAATATAATTTGCAGAAAGGGCTTAGCACAAGTCCCTTTCTGACACAAGAATCTAGACACTCAAGGTTACTCATCACTTCTAAAAATCTTGTCCCATCTAAGTGCAACATATTCAAGGGCATGATTTTAAACAGCTCCTGCTGCACAGGACATTTTACATCTCTCTGCCTGTCTGTCTGTATTATACATAAACAGTATTTATTTGACATATTTCCCAGTTATTCATGAGTAAAAATATCTAAGTGTTGAGCTTCTGCAACACATGCGATAATAAACACACCCCCACCTTTAAGCCTTGTTTATTTTTATAAGGCTTTGCTCTTAAGGGATTTTTGTTGCTGTTGCTCCAGTGTGCTTTCTCCTCACATCAGGTTCAGAAGGTTCTCCTGCTTACCTTTTCTTTTCTACATTTCTGACAGTCTTTTTAACTTTGAACAACATTATCAGTTGACAATCAGTTGTTGAATCCAGGGATTCAACAGATACTCTTAATCCACATTACTCAGAGGCTTCTGCCCACAATTTGGAATAAATGTCTGTATTTGAAGAAAGCAAATATCAAGTAAATCATGCCTGTGATTTTTCATCATATGGAGAAAAATTTTGTTTCAAATAATGAATCAGAAAGCAAAGCAGCAAGAGACCTAGAAGGAAAAAAAAAAAAGACAACAGCAAGAGAGAAGGAGAGGAGAATATGATGGAAAAAATGAGACACGACTAGAATTAAAGGCAATGATGTAGAAATATCCTGACAACTTTAATGCGTTGTCAAAGAACAACTCCAAAGGCTCCAAAACAAATGAAACAAAAAAAAAGCAGAGCCTTATAAATATATCTAGAAACGAAAATGGAACAAAGAATCTCATCTGTTATTTCAGGATGCCAAAATCAAACTAGTCTATCTAATAAACTAAAAATGCTGTTTATGAAATGCTGCTTTAGTTTATCACATCAGCAGTCTGTATTGGTTCTAAAGAGGAACCTGCATCAAAATCTCTCCAGTCTGTTTTTTTCTGGAAAATGTTCTTAGCTTCCATGGTCTCTGATGCTAAGAAATTATAATAATGCTACACTTTCCATCTTTCTTAGACACAATCAAGTTGATTACTGTCTTGAACTGCACTACATACAGTAAATGCATGTGTGTGTGTGCATGTGCTTGTGTGGCTTCTTCCCATGCTGGTGAGCAGGAGGAATGTTTTCTTAATATTCTCAGTTATAATCAATATATCTACAAACCAAAGAAGAACATTTCAGAAGAAGTGAAAAGTGCAAACTGAGGACTCTGCTATGGTCCTTAAACCCTGACCTACATCAGGGTGATGTTGCACCATCAAAGGAATGTGGGGTCTTCTGATGCTTCATTACATCCTCAGGCATATCAGAAGGAATACGCTTGTTTCTTTACCCAAGAGGAGAACGCTTATTTCTCCGATAATCACATCTGCTTTTATGTGCCTCTATGGAACAGAATAACCAACCCCAGGTAGGCTTAAATGAGCAGATGATGTTTGTAACTAATGAAAAACAATACATGTTATTTTCTATTACATTTGTTGCAAAATTTAGCTTTAAAAGACAAGGTCAGATAAAGCTTAAATGGGAATCAATATATGTACTAAATGACTGAAGTGATGCTAATCTTTCAACATTAACCCTGTAACTATGTATATTTGTACTCACACACACACTGTACCATACTCAGTATTGAAAAAAAAGTATTAAGCAGCTCTTTTTCCACAGTAATTGTCATCCATGGAAAGTGCTAAAAATACAGTCATAAAATGCAATCTGTTTCTGTGAGTTCTGTGTTTCCTTTCCTCCCCCTTCACTACCCTTTTTTTTAATTAAGGTCTTTTTATGGAAACTAAAGATTTTTTTTCTTTTTTTTCTTATGAGTTAATGTATTCCTATTGCTCCTTCCCTATCTTTGGTTGCAGTCCCTATGTTACAAGGTATTTCTGCACCAGTGAATATAATGGGCTAGTGGCAATAAAACTGAAGGTCCAGCGGTTCTGTTTCCAAGCTAGCATCCAGATGTTACCACATAGCTACATTTCTTCCATAAACTTCCCCTTATATATAATGTTAACAAGTGTCTTTATTTTTAACGTTATTAGTCAATTAACGGCAATCATGCAAATACTTCATTGTTTTAGTACATGGACAAAAGGAATGGAAAACTAATAAAATGATAAAGAAAAGAAATTGCATGCCTTTGCTCCCTGTTTTCTGCATTTTCCTCTGAACCCGTCTTTGACAGCCCTCCCACCATTACTGCCCCAGAGTTTCGTGCTGTACTGATAAATGAGGTCAGTATAGCACTAGTCAATAACATGGGGTAGATGCTGCATATGAGATCTATTACTTTGATGTTTGTGACTGCAAAACTTTGTGATTTTTTCTGGTATTGAAGCTCTGTAAAAAATGAAAGAACACCAACCTATGGTAGATATTACTTACACCATGGTTTTGTGGTTTGTTTTGGTTTTTTCAAACTGACTTTGAGACTTTTAAAAGTTAAGGGTACCTTGGGCCGTAGGCAAGTTAATAAAGACCTCAAGACCATGAATGTTACCAAATGAGTGCTAATTAACTGTTTGTGTGTTTGTTTCTATTCCACATAAGTTTTTGTCTAGGAAGAAAAGGAGTTTATTTTCTTATTTAGGATCTTTTTAATTTATTCAGTATCTCTAACCCCAATCCCATCATTTTCTGTTTAGATTATTGATCAATGATCATTGCTCCCTGTGCCCTGCATATTTGTGTTTTAATTGGTATGTAAATTCTTAATGTGAAACATCCTATCTCATACAGATACTACTTAAGAAAGAGAGATTTCCACCAACTATTCAACTTCTATTCATTTCAAATTAAGCCTAGAGGGCTCAACACAATGTAAGAGCCATGCTGAAAATGCTTACTGAAGTCAATGTTTGTGTTTCTGGGACTGGACTTTCGCCAACAGAGTTAAAATTGCTATTAGGAGTGAATTATGGTTTGTCGAATGCTTTTCATTTCTGTTTTATACAGTTTCATTTTTTCTTTCTCTTTGGAAATAGCCTGTATAACATAAGGGACAAGCCCCAACATTTCTATAGATGTAGAATCCATTAGGATGATTAAAAATATGTTAAATGGATATTGCTATTAATTCTGAAGGCAGATTCTCTATTGTTCTCTTCTGCCATAAGAGCACTAAAAATGCACCATAGAATCATAGAATCATAGAATCATTAAGGTTGGAAGAGACCTCAAGGATCATCCAGTCCAACCGACCCCCCACCACCTGTTAACCACTAAACCATGTCCCTAAGTACCACATCTAACCTTTCCTTAAATACCCGCAGAGACGGTGACTCCACCACCTCCCTGGGCAACCCGTTCCAATGCCTGACCACCCTTTCAGAGAAGAAATTTCTCCTAATCTCCAACCTGAACCTCCCCTGGCGCAACTTGCAGCCGTTCCCCCTTGTCCTGTCACTAGTTATCTGTGAGAAGAGGCCAACCCCCAGCTCACCACAACTTCCTTTCAGGTAGTTGTAGAGGGCAAGAAGGTCTGCCCTGAGCCTCCTCTTCTCCAGACTAAACAAGCCCAGTTCCTTCAGCCGCTCCTCATAAGACCTGTGCTCCAGCCCCTTCACCAGTTTCGTTGCCCTTCTCTGGACACGCTCCAGGGCCTCGATGTCTTTCTTGTGGTGAGGGGCCCAAAACTGGACACAGTACTCGAGGTGCGGCCTCACCAGGGCTGAGTACAGGGGGACGATCACCTCCCTGCTCCTGCTGGCCACACTATTCCTGATACAGGCCAGGATGCCGTTGGCCTTCTTGGCCACCTGGGCAGTAAGCAGACAGACTTTTTTCTACCAGAATTTCTTTGTAGAGATGAGTCTTTAGGAGGTCTTTAGTTAGTATGTTGATTTCTACAATTACCTCTCTGACAAATAGTGTGCAAATCCCCTGGATTTTTTGGGCTTCTTTAGAAGACCCAAAAGCTCCTAAAGCAGATCGCACTTTTTTTTTTTTGATAGAAACAAAACCCAAAGCCTTAGCTCTGAATGATCCTGATCTAAAGGAAGACTTTAGAGGTGGGGATGTCAAATATAGGAAACGTCATTTGTAATAAACAAGGCATATGAACAAATCACAATTAGATTAAAGAGATCATGCAAGAGTCTATATATTTGTAATATTCCTAGAACATTAGAGCTCACCTCTTTGGTGATATTAAATGTAAACATTAAGTAAATGCCAAGGCTATTGCTACTAGGTTTCAGAAAAGCAATGCCATTATAAATGGTACATATTCAATCTATAGCATGTTCTTGCTTATTTAGAAAAACAAATTAAAAAAGACCACAATAAATATGTTTTAATCCAATATTTTTCTCTCCTGCCAACTGTTTAACAACTAGTTTGTGTTCAGTTTCATGGAAAACCACACATTTATAACTGTACTATGCATGCAAATAAAAACCACAAGCAACTCATTTAGGTGTTTTAATGGAAGTATTGTAATCAACTGGCTTTCAGTCATATGCAATGCATGTCTAATTCTGCTTTCCACCATACTTCTCTAGGACTAGCACAGGAGACTGAAATTTCTTGTTAGTTCAAGCTAGAATCTAGACTGGCAGTTTGCTATTATCAAGTTCCTACAGATAAATGAATTATTACGATTACACAGTTGGAGGAAGAGCATTGTTTGTATATTTTCCACCAACCCAAAATACAAATTCCTTATAGATGTGATCATTACCGGATGATCAGTCTGGGCCAACAATTCACACTTTCTAAGCTGCTTGGGAATTGTTTCTTCTATATTATGTATCTAAATTGTGTTATTTTTGTTCAAGGTCACACGGCAGTTTTTCTGTTCCCTGATTTATTAAAGATTAATTCAAACAATAGGAAATGCTCTTAAAAATATTCCTTGCTGATGTATTTAAACACGACCACAACAACAGCAGCAGGATTAGTCATCAGCATGTTTGTCTCATATTTCTCAGGGAGAGGGTCATGGAGACAGAATGAGGCACTGAGAGGACAGACTTCAATTTGCTCGAGCATCTAAATAAGTGTTTACATTTAAGCCTGTCAATAAGTGGAGTTTCACTCACACAAACTTCAAACTCAAATCTTTGAAGGAAAAAACCCCCACCTCTCAGTAAATACTAAAGCAAGAATTTTGAAAATCAAAAAGAAAAAGATTGAAAAAAAAAAAGTTACATCTGGTTGAGAAGTACCATAAAACTACAGATATAGGTTTGGAGGGGACCCCAAGAGGTCAAAGAGGTCTCTTGCCCATTCTTATCTATACAGGAGAATCAGCCATATCTAAGCATCCTTGACAGATGTTTGCCCAGAACTTCTCAGAGGTCTCACTGCCACTGCCTCCTCAAACTGATCATTGAATTCAGCTGAGTCCTGCTATGAGCTCCAGAACCATTACAAGAGTAGGAGTCACTCTCAGTTATCCCTCTTCATTCAGTTCATACTACAGTCCCTTCTAGAAGACTGCACACAGAAGATATAATACTTCCCAATCACTTTAATCTCACATAATAAGAGCTATGTTGGCACAAATTTTAGCTGTGAGGTAAAAGTGCAGGTAGTAACTGTAGCTGGCCAAAAGTGCTCCAACCACACCTTTGTCAAATATGAAGAAATACAAATAGGTAGCCCTAGCAAAAACACTATGTTGACAAAAATGAGTACGAAGCCAGAACTCAGATTGCTGTGTAGCTCTCTAGAATGACTGCAACAGCAAAAGCTGTGCTGGTGACTGAAATGGCCACAGAGTCTTGGTGTCATTGTCGTAAATAAACACTAATGGGCAAGAACTGACAATGGCAAAATCTTTCCAGAAATCAGGTTGGTTGGTGAGTGAAAAGTTGGAGCTATAATTCATCTCTTTTCAAAGGTGCAGATGTTGCAGTGTTTTGCAAAAACAAATCATTAATATCACCTGTAGAGGCAGGACCTGAATTACAGAGGTGAAATGAGTTGTCTGAAGGCAGATATACTCCAGGCGTTCATCTCGAGTATGGCAGCCTGAACATCAGAGAGAGCTTTTTCAGGTTCCTATTCACTTTCAGTAACTTGGGTTCCCGTTTCAGTTTCAGTGTGTCCCCCGATGAGGGGGGCTGAGTGAGCATCTGCGTGGTGCCCAGCCAACGGCTGGAGTAAAACCATGGCAGTCCTAATTCTGCTCCAGTTTATAGTCAATGTAATAGCTGGGTACCAATCATATGATATGGATTGGAAAACCAAAAAGAATCTGGTTCATCTTGCTCAGATTTGATATGATGTCAATCACTATCTCAACTGTCAGACCTCTGCTAATTTACCTGAAAATTGCACACAAGTGAAGGGCAGTTAGAATCTGCTGAGCTGCCCATACAATAATGTAAACAAACATGACATCATTTTCCTTGTTATCAAATATGTATTTTGCAGTGCAAAAATAAAATCTAATGATCACTTGATTATAAATCAAGTGATTATCTAATCCTTGATTAGTCAGGATCAGAAATCACAGCTCTAATATCTGCATTAAGTGAAACACTGCAAAAGGAAAAGCTGCTGACTATTAAAGTTCTCCAGGATTTAATTTTATTTATACCTTATAATATGTGAAGTATGAAGCCTAAACAGTTTTCTAAATAAAAAAATGTAATGAAGAGTTGCCATGGAGACATCATGAGTTGCCTCGGGCCTTGAGGAAACACAATTAGCCTACAGGATGGCTTTCAAACACTTTAATTTCAACCTTTTGGAGTTTCAGCAGTGAAGTGATCTGCTGAAATAATTATTTGTGCTCCCTGTATTTTTTCAGCCAAAGTGTATTACTGTGTGTTCAAAAGTAATAATTATGGAGGATAGCTTTCATTCTGATATTTTAAATTTAATTTACAGAAGGGAAAACTTCAGCTTTGACTTTTTAACACTAGATTAAAAAATATAACTAGTCAGCACACAAGTCTTCTCCTTTTTTCCCCTTCAAACCTTTCTGATTTTGCAACCATGCCAATAAATTTTTCTTTTACATAGACTACACCTAGAGCAAAAAAAAGAAAAAAAAACAAAAAGTGTTCCACTCTGACTACCTGAAAAATTGCTGCTTGCTAATTTTCAGTCTGTAAATCATAATTCTTGTTCAATGGGATGCAAAAAAGGGCAACAGAAAAACATGAGTTCTGTAAAAGTGTCTCCAAATTCCATGTGATAGAGACTTTATTCTTTGGAAATTTTTGCAACCAGTCCAGATCCTTCTGTAGAGACTTCCCACCCTCCAGCAGATGGACACTCCCACCCAGCTTGGTGTCATCCACAAACTTACTGAGGGTGCACTCAAACCCCTCATCCAGATCATTGATAAAGATACTAAACAAGACTGGTCCCAAGATTGAGCCCTGGAAACACCAGCTGTGACTGACCGCCAACTGTATTTAAGTCCATTCACCACCACTCTCTGGGTTTGGCCTTACAGCCAGTTTTTTACCCAACAAAGAATGCACCTGCCTAAACCATGAGCCACCAGCTTCTCTAGGAGAGGAGTCTCTCGGAGTCTCTAGGAGCTTCTCTAGGAGTCTCCACAGAAGGACCTGGACAGGTTGGATGAATGGGCTGAGGCCAACTGTATGAGGTTCAACAAGGCTCAGTGTTGGGTCCTGCATTTTGGCTGCGACAACCCCAGGCAACGCTACAGTCTTGGGGCAGAGTGACTGGAAAGCTGCCTGGAAGATATGGACATTGGAGTGCTCGTTGACAGCCGGCTGAACATGAGCCGGCAGCATGCCCAGGTGGGCAAGGAGGCCAACAGCATCCTGGATTGTATCAGGAATAGTGTGGCCAGCAGGACTAGGGAAGTGACTGTCCCATTGTACTCGGCACTGGTGAGCCCACATCTTGAGTACTGTGTTCAGTTTTGGGCCCCTCACTACAAGAAAGACATCGAGGTGCTGGAGTGTGTCCAGAGAAGGGCAACAAAGCTGGTGAAGGGTCTGGAGAATAAGTCCTAAGAGAAGTTCCTGTGGGAACTGTGGTTGTTTAGCCTGAAGAAAAGGAGGCTGAGGGGAGACCTTATCATTCTCTACAACTACCTGAAACAAGTTTATAGTGAGGTGGGTGTTGGTCTCTTCTCCCAAGCAACAAGTGATGGGACAAGAGGAAATGGCCTCAAGTTGCTCCAGGGGAGGTTTAGGTTGGATATTAGGAAAAATGTCTTCACCAAAAGGGTTGTCAAGCACTAGAACAGGCTGCCCAAGGAAGTGGTTGAGTCACCATCCCTGGAGGTATTTAAAAGACATATAGATGTGGCGCTTAGGGACATGGCTTAGTGGTTGGACTTGGCAGTGTTAGGCTAAGGGTTGGTCTTCATGATTTTAAAGGTCTTTTCCAATCTAAATGATTCCATGATTCTATGAATTGTGAAAGCAGCACTAAACTGAATATAAGTGAAAGATACGGGTGGAATATATTCACAAAAATCAAAGCAGACAAATAGAAACAGTGGTAATACTCCTGTGTACAAAGACTACAGGAGCAGACCAATAGACTGCTCTTATTTTATTAAGCGTTATGTTCATTTAGAGCACCTTATAAGTAACCTTCTTTAGGTTAGATTTTCTCATTTTTAAGACAGCCATTAGAAAAATAAACATGTCAAGTGATTGAACAATGGAATTAATTTAAATGTAGTAATTAATTTACACTACCTCTGTATTTTCATTATAGGAAAGCAAGCAGGTGTAGAACAAGCACTAAGATCTTAGGTGAATCTTATGTGATTTTAAATGACATTTTTCATATGGCATCACTGCCTTCTTTGTTATCATACAGAGGCTCTCTGCATGCTGATTTCAGCCTTCCACAGACAATGCCTATGAACTTGGCACTTGCTAAATGTCCAGCATCAAATAACAGATGTTCGTATCTGCATTGAGATCAAGGCAAGATCATATTCTCCCACAAATGTCCTTGGTAGAGAAAAGTAAGGCTCAAAAAGGACCACAGTAAATGGATTTGAATTAAGACATTTACTGCTTTTATTGAAACTTTCAGTGAACAAAACTATTTTTTTCTTGGCTATTATCCCAAGTCAGCTCTAATTAGAAAAGAGTAATCAAGGATTTGTGGAGAAGAGTGCCTTTCCAGCAGATAAACACTCTGTTTCTTATTCAGGATATCTATGCATCATTCTTTCATTAAGGGGTGCATGGAAGTAATTCTAATAACTTTTTAACCTACATCTCTGTGTTGAGGTGCGGATCTAATGACAGGTTATTATTAGCAAGGTCTTTCGCAAAAATATATGCTTCCAAACAGAAACCTCAAGACATTAATCACTCAGGCTAAGAGCTGTTATATGCTTTTAACACTTCAGATTAAATGAGCTATTCCTGACTGTTAGATCTACCTAAAATCTTTGTATTTCTAATAACTTCCACCTTCCTTTAATCATCTGAACACATTTCTCAAAGGAAGGCAATTAGCTTCAATACATCTTTGCATATCATTTAATATAAATAAAAGAAACATATTTCTTGGTAGGTTTTCAATCTAATGGCAAGTCCATCTCATTTTCTCCCTTTTCTTTAAAACAAGCTGATAGGTCATATTGGAGACTAATGCTCTGATCCAAATAGGCAAAGAACAGCTCTGTGGAAATAGTTCTGATTAGGAGAAATACGAATAACTTTCCATTTGTGCATTGAAATAATGTCATGTTACAAAATGTTTTGAGATCGGAAGCAGGAAAACAGTACTAATTTTACAATTATTACTTTTGAAATGCAAATATAATCTCAGAAGATCACGAGTAATGGCACTACACAGTTGTTTAACAGTAAATACTATTAAAAAATAAAGAATAATTAACCACACACTAGAGTGTGCGTGGCTTAAGGATCAAAGAGTTGGCCTTTATACTGTGCTGCTGTGACTAACCCACTCCTGGTACCCCAAATACGTCTTATAGTTGCACTGAATGCTGCAATTCAGTGCTGGCAATCAAAATTTAAGCATTATTCTACCTATTAGCAGAAGCCAAAGAAAGTTTCAGTAAGTTAGCAAATAGGGAATGAACAGCTCAGGAATCCAGAAGAATAGAAGTTTCTGAAAAATTCAGTAAAGAGCAAAATTATACCACGTTATACTTTCACAGAATCACAGAATCACAAAGGTTGGAAGGGACCTCAAAAGATCATCTAGTCCAACCCCCCCCCGCCAAGGCAGGGCCACCTAGAGCACATCACTCAGGAACGTGTCCAGTCGGGTTTTGAATGTCTCCAGAGAAGGAGACTCCACAACCTCTCTGGGCAGCCTGTTCCAGTGCTCTGTCACCGTCACGGTGAAAAAGTTTTTCCT
>VWZZ01007161.1:418466-454261 GCA_013399095.1 Psophia crepitans
CAGCTCTCCAGCCTATCTAGGTCCCGCTGAATGGCAGCACAACCCTCCGGTGTGTCAGCCACTCCTCCCAGTTTAGTGTCATCAGCAAACTTGCTGAGGGTACACTCTGTTCCCTCATCAAGGTCGTTGATGAAGATGTTGAATAGCACCGGACCCAGCACCAACCCCTGAGGGACTCCACTAGTCACAGGCCTCCAACTAGATTCGGCCCCATTGACCACAACCCTCTGACTTCTGCCCTCCAGCAAGCGCACAATCCACCTCACTACCTGATCATCCAGGCCACACCACCTCAGCTTGCCCACAAGGATGCTGTGGGAGACAGTGTCAAATGCTTTGCTGAGGTCAAGATAGACCACATCTACTGCCCTTCCATCATCCATCCACCTGGTTACATCCTCATAGAAGGCTATCAGGTTGGTCAAGCATGACTTACCAATTCCTTCTCTACTGATATTGCACATATGTAGAGAGACAACACTGTATTCAGTTAAACATCAGTAGTGACAACAGTCACTCTCGCTGCCGAGGAGATTTTAGCCCTCTTTCTGTCTAATCCTCCACTGATGTAATGTACATTCAGGGAAGATGTGCTGAGCCTGCAGAAGGAATGACCGCTCTGCAGAGAGTGTGCTGGGTTTGCCAATAGAGCTACGCTTGCCTCAGACACACATCCCTTAATTATTTCTTCTAGTATAATACCTAGTATGAACCTACCCAATATTTTATTCTTTGAGAGGAAAGACCTGATCAAAACAAATTTTATCAATGAAAGCCAAGTACCTAGACACCAACGCTATAAACCAGTACATTTACCATCAATAAGGGGGAAATATTTCTTGAAATAATATTTGCAAAATACATTAAACAGATACGCTGGAACAGAATTTTGACTTTAACATTATGAACAGCAATTTGGATATCCTCTAATGGAAGTGTCATCTTTTCTAAACTGACATATGCTCTAAGATAAATTGTATCAAACATTTTAAGGCATAACAAGAGGAGTGCAAAGAACTGAATTGGAAAATATTAAAACTCTTATTAATGTTGGACAGGATCAGAAGTATAATTTTAATAGGTGATCCAGTCATATACTTTATAACTGAAGAAAATGGTTTCCTTCTTTCATATCAACATTTTTCTTCAGACTGTGCTTTGCAGCTTAAGAGAGATTCCGTGAATCTCCGCTAAAATTTCATATATGCATGATGACTTGACTCTTCCTGAAACAGATGCTATACTTAAACCACAGAACACTTAAATTCTGGAATATGACAACTCATAAGTTCTACTTTATCAGTTAATGCTATTTTTTAAAGAGTAAAATTAAAATTCTTTTACACATTTACAACTCACTACCATTTGAACATGCTTTTATAAAACAAAAACCTGTGCATCTGATACTCTTAGGATGAGAACAAAAACATAATTTCATACCCTTTTTAAGACGTATCTAACAAGTTATTGCTTGTTACAAGTAATATTGTTACAAGACTTACTACAAGTCATCAATGATACCAGCAGTGATGAAGAGTGTCAGATAATTTAAAAGAGCATTTATGGCGTTCACATCTTATTTTCTTGTGTCTTTCTCTATTAAAGCATTGATCCCAAATTTACATCTGTGAAATTTTGAAAAGTCAATTTCTGAGTCCAAACAGAAAATAATGTGCAAAGAGAACATAGGAAGTAAGCATTAAATAAAAATAATTTCATGAAATGACATCATGATTGAAGTGAAGTAAAAACCAAAACCTGTAAACTCTAGCACTAATTAAATTTTTGAGCACAGACCAGTTCTTCCAATATATTAATAATTACCAAATAAATAGTAGTCTCTTTTTCATCTATAACTGTGTATTACCTACCAAATTTATTCTTTGTGATGCTGCACAGTACCTCTTAACCTAATCTTTTGGTAGGATCAAATAAACATTTGTAAACAGAACCTAAATTCCAAGGATAATATTGAATCATGGGATATAGTAAAACCTGCTTTATGTATAAGCGTATGTACATGCAACCAACAATTTTGTCAAACAATAGACAGTTGGGAGGCAGGAATTCAGTTTTTTCCTCTTCTACAGACTGGTTAATAACTACTAATCTTGAGCAACGTGTCTTTACTGAGCACGATGTCATACAGCAAAGAAAGTCCACGCATAATTCTGCCATCCAACAGTCCTCTTTCTGTGCTGCAATGCTACAGACACACAGTTTATTCCTTTATTGCAATGTTTCATTGCAGAATCTCAGACTAAAATAAAAGCACTAATAATGTTGTGAACAAAATGGAAAAAAAAGCAGAACTTTAATCAATCTCTAAAGGATCTGAAACAAAAAGTGTGATAGATGTGCCCTATTCAGTTCAGAAATCCTTACTGAAGAAAATTACAGTGCAAAAGAACTACCATGAGTCTCCTCTAAGCCAACTGCTTAAGAACTACCAGATGTAATTCCTTCACCTTATTTCTGAAAGTGAACTAGCAGGCCTGATCACATAGCATGGGGATCATTAAAAATGAGATGAAAAAGAGTCTTGCAACACTGCACTACTTCTGGCATAATATATCTTGTTTTCCAGTCCCTTCACCAGTTTCGTTGCCCTTCTCTGGACACACTCCAGCAGCTCAATGTCCTTCTTGTATTGAGGGGCCCAAAACTGGACACAGTACTGGAGGTGCGGCCTCACCAGAGCCGAGTACAGGGGGACGATCACCTCCCTGCTCCTGCTGGCCATGCCATTCCTGACGCAGGCCAGGATGCTGTTGGCTTTCTTGGTCACTTGAGCACACTGCTGGCTCATGCTGAGTCGACTGTCAACCAGAACCCCCAGGTCCTTCTCTGCCAGGCAGCTCTCCAGCCATTCCACCCCAAGCCTGTAGTGCTGCCCGGGGTTGTTGCGACCAAAGTGCAGGACCAGGCACTTGGCCTTGTTAAACCTCATACAGTTAATTCCCTGGAAGAAACACTGGAATTTGCATGCTCTATGAGAACTTATCACATCAGTTTGAAAATCCTGTTCTGAAAGCCTTAATCTTTCTCCCTGAATGACAGTCATACTTCTAAGCTATCATCTGGAAAATAGCTTACTGTGTGTACACTTCTTCTCTTTAGGTCTGTCATAACAGACTGCCAGCTGAGAAGGGCTTGCAAATCCCTCTTCCAAATGCTTCTTCACATACTTACAGTCTCTTCATATAACGATGTATTTGTAACACATTTAGTTGACCACAGGTTCCAAGTCCATCCCAGGATATTTTAGACAATACTGCTTTACATACAAGAACTACAGTTCTGGTATATATTTTTATATATTTTATCGACATATTCTGCTTTGAATAAAAGATAATGGAGAAAGCTGCAGTCTAAGCTACTTCGTTTCCTTTATGTGATGTCAAGATATTTTACTTCAATAATATACCAGCACTTTCTTCTGATAAAGTAAAAAGGCTTGACTTTGTTTTCTTCCTGTTTGCATTTATATATAAAATATTGTAATAATCTATTCAGACGCTCTAGTGACTGCAATAAAACTATATAGTTGTAATAACTTTGCCATATTCTAAACAATATTATAATGTATGGTATAAAACACAAAATACTGTAAAAATATTTCTACCGGAGTGGACCAAGAACAGTCGAGAGAGGGCATTGTGCTTTTTCAGTGTGTATGTTGACTTTATAATGCTGGTAATTGTAGTTATATACAAGTATTAGAGGAAGTAACAAAGACACAGTGCGTTGTAGCCATAAAACTATATTTTTTTCCAGTCTGCAGACAGATAGAAATATGCACTCTGATGAGTCATTAGGGATTTGATCTACAGACTGCTTTACTGTTACAAACATGAAGCTTCCCTTTGGAGCTAGTTCAGACAGACGGCAATCAACCACAGTACATCACAAGTTTTGCTGTGTGAGGCAAACGTGTCTGAATTAAACAACTCCAGAAAGCTTTCAAATCTGCCTGAGAATGACGAGATTCTCCCAGCTTACAGAAATCCTCAGAGGATGCAAGATAAATTTCATGACAGTCATTTCTTGCATGTGTAGTACAGTAAGAATTTAAGAGCAGGGTACACAGCAAACACTGACAGTTCTCCCTAAGCCAGTACTTTAGAAACTCTGGTAAAGGACACCTTTAATTCCAGCTCATGTTAACCTGCTGGTTAACACAAGATAGTTTTAGGGTTCAGAAAAAAGTTCTGGGTTATACTAAGAAAATATAACTCAGATAATCTCAAAGCCTATTTCCTTTTCTTCCAGATGCAATTTAAGCTGTCTCAAGCTTTGCCACAGATTAAGTACTTACATATGTGATTAGACCTTTAAATCTCTGCACAAATTTCTTTGTCCTTAATACTTTCTTTGCAAGTTATATTGCTATTCTCTTGATGTGACTGTGCAACGTTCTTGAAATATGTGCCTCGAATAATTTAGCCCCGTCTACCTTTTTACACTGCTATAATTAAAAGTTTCAGTCTCTCACCTACAATTTCATCATATCCATACCATTTAAAAAGAAATATTATGTCTCTTCTATAGAAGTCTATTTTATGCTTATATTTTAGAAATTAATCTTTCCCAGGCTGATGGAATGTGACAGAAAAAAACCACAGTTATCATCAATTACCTGTGAAAAAAATATTAACTTTATTACTCTTGTATACATTGATTTATCTTTCAAACAGCAGATCATTGAGACCTTATCTTGAAACTGCAATATTAATCATACTTAAGTTATTTGATTCAATTTAATGTAAAGTGTTCCAGACACTTTTAGAGCTGGATACTGAGATTTAACATAAAGCTAAATTACCATAATCTTTAGTAAAAGAATTAGTCATGACTACTTTTGAAGCAGAAGCCTTCTCCTTCCCTGCCAGGGTCATCTTATAGCATGGTTCTAGGAGAACAAGAACATATATAGCCCAATTTTTCTAGTACAGAGTATGTCAGACTAACAGATTTCTCCTCATATTAAGCTGTTTTACAAGAAGGCAGAGAAGCTGGACAACTTTCACACAGTTATACAGAAAGTCCATTATATGACAAGTATTTCAACCAGCACTGCCATGCCTTGGGCTGGACAACCGATACTCTTCTTCTGTTCCCTCGCTCTGTAGGAAGGAATACACGAGCCATGGACATGTACACAGGGAGGTTCTCCTCATCCCTTTCCAGAGTTCTCCTTCAACCTCGTTTCAAAGCATAAGGAGTCTAATGAGACTCTCAAGCTACACTTTGTCTGCCTCTTTTTCGTTCAAAAGTAGGCAATGGGCAGAGGGATAACAAACAACACTCTCTCTATTCTGAATACTACAGGCAAACTGAGTGTAACTGAAAAAAGAAAAAAAAACAA
The DNA here is from genome assembly GCA_013399095.1 of Psophia crepitans. NCBI lineage: Eukaryota > Metazoa > Chordata > Aves > Gruiformes > Psophiidae > Psophia > Psophia crepitans. The sequence continues at coordinate 423,835 of VWZZ01007161.1, forward strand.
CCCACAAAAAAACAAACACCAAAAAAACCCAACAGCAAATAAGTGACATAATGTAATGCTAATCAAAATCCCTGAGTGTCACCTCCTGTTTTGAATTGTTCAGTTCAAACCCATATTTATGAAATACCTGAGTCTTTCTCTTGCAAATGTATTTGCTCACTCAGTTAAAAACAAAGTCTTCAGTTTTTTTTAAATCAAGATTTTTTAAAACTAAAACATACAACTACTTCATCAAATATCTTTTTTAACCCAAAGAACATGAGCAAGATGCTGAAAGTAATGAAATGGCCTAAGCAAACCAGTCTAAGGATGCTCGAGACATATACCCCTTCCCTCAAAAATATTGCAAAATTTATTTGCATCTACAGCTCTTGCACAAAGAAAATTATTCCCCACAGCAATTTTTTCCCCATGAGGAGTTATCAATTGCATTTTAAGTGCCTCATGTAATGCATCTTCCATCATTTTCCATGAGAAGCTCCACAGTCTAATAGCAGAAGATCCAGAAAACACATCCAAGTTAAGAATGCTCTTTACTTGGTGCCTGCTCACATAACCTAGTAATTATCCTTTTTCTGAAGTTTAATCCTCAGATGAACTTATCTGGCCTCAGCCCTGTTAAAGGGCTGAAAGAAACCTTAAAAGATGACAGGAGATGACAGGCAACATATCTCTTTTCACAGAGAAATATTGTATGAATTATTAATCTGACCCAGAAAAGATCATAATCAAAGACTAGCAGGGGCCCCTTGAGCACTGTTAGTGTATAATTCTACCCTCTGAATTTTGAAAGCTTAGGGAACTGATACACGAAGGAGCAGAGCAATAAAGCAAAGTGTACATCACTGTCAGGAATTTTAAAGGACTGTTGTAACATCTACTATAGTGTTACTTATATATAAGGATATATTTTCAATTATTCTTCTATTAGCACTTCTTTTAAACACAGAAGGAGATACTTATAGTCACTCAAAAATACTGTTAAACAATTCCATATTTTTGAAGAGTAGGGGATCTGAAGAAAGTGTACCATTAGAATTTAAAATTTATTTCTTAATTACAGAGCCATTTCTTTAGAATGAACAAACCAGTGACAACCATGTACAAGAAAGACATCAAGAAGATCTGAGCTTTATTCAGTGCTGAATACCATTAGCACTGTGGACATCCTCAGACGTGGAAACGTCCGAGTCATGCCTTTGAGTGAGAGAAAACCTGAATAGGTAACTAAAGATTTTAGCTCAAGCATATTTAACAGCTGCAGTAATGTTGCCTCTACATTTGTCTACTATAAAAATAAAACTTTGATATGAGCTGCTACTGTACTTTTATTGCTCCTGGAAAAAAAAAAAATATATCTTTGATTACTATCTTCTTTATAAAATAATCAGAGAAACTCTTTCAGCTGTTCTTAACACACCAGATCCTGCTAATACAGGATAATGAAAAATGTATAAAGTTCTACTGATTACATGTACAAGTAAAAGAGCAAAATCAGGACACTAGATTCTAGATTTTACAGTGCCTGACAGGTTTTCAGCACATATATTACATGATTTCATCAGCTGCCTAAATGCAGGAAATACTATCTATAGCATGGATAGAAACAAACAAAACAAAGATGTCTTTATCTACTTCCCTCAGAATATTACCATTACATTTGACCTGGATGAGTATACAGCAGGGTTGATGATGCCTTGTAGTTCATTTGCTCAAAGCATACAAAAGTTGCTAGCTGCCTGCTCATTCAAACATGAATATCTGGTATCACATACAACATTTGGAAAACTGTAGCCCAAGAAAAGTGTTTACACTACATTTCATCTGAAAAAGTCACTTAAAGCCAATCTCTTATCCCAGCAGGCCTGAAATCTCCAAAATTGTCTAAAGGCTTAATGAAATGCAAAACCTTTGCTGGTTTCTCCTGCCCCTATGGGATACATACACAGCATAACACTTACAGAACCCCCAGGCTAAGTCAGTCTGATATACATTATTATTTATGCAATAGACATAGGATTAATTATTTACGGTGCATATTTAGTCAGGTACACATTCTCTTATCCTTAAAATGAGTTCCCATTTAATTTCTCATTATTTTCAACCACATGCTTCTTCATAACCACATTTTGAAAAGTAAATTTTGCTGTCTAAGTTTGACAACAAAAAGCAGAGGTATGTATGAACAAACCTGAAGCCCTCAGTGTCCAGAGGGTGGAGAAATCTTAGGACTCTTTAAGTAAAAAAACACAAATTACTACAGAAGACTTCAAAGCAGCCAGCAGTTTTAAGTCAGCCAAAACTTAGACATTTCAGTATGCATTGCATTAAGATGAAACTTTTTGGTGTGTATTTGAATCATCCCCATCTTACATACAGTTTCATTTCAAAACATATCAGAGGGTGTACTGAGATAATCCTTATTACAGTAGTTTTCAAGTACTTCACTACCCTTTATGGTTGTCATTTTCTAAGGAAGTACTTTCACAGAGAGGAAAAGACTCGAAGTTCCAGAAACTTAAAAGACTGCAAGTACCTAACTGTCTTCTTGAAGTACTGAACTGACTTCTTGAAAGTGGTTTTCCCACAGAAATTCAGACCTGCAACATTAAAAATCTGCAGTATACCAAGAGTGCAACATACATTTGAGCATGGATCTCATTTTCTTGTCCTAATCACTTTTTCATTAATGGTACCAGAAACCTTTAGAAGACAGGATACATGAACAGCTGTGGTTGGTTATTGGTTTTTGAGTATTTTTAATTGACTGCCTGCAGGGCTATCATCAATGTTTTTGTTGTTTGAGTTGCCCAAGAAGGCTCTGTGCAAACACAAAGACTGATCCTGCAAGGTGCTGACTTGTGGGCCTGATCCAACCCATCACAAAAATGCAAGTAGAACTTTGTACAGTCTGCTGAAAATAGTCTGACAGCCATGGCCAGATTTACTTTTAAATGCTGCTTATTGCTTTTGGAGCTCCAGTCTCAGCTACTGATTTCCAAATTACAAAGCTTCTGAAAGAGTTTTGCGTAAAACTAACTCTTAATCACGCTATGAGACCTTTCTGACATAACAGGAGTTTATTTTTAAAGGAATCTGCAGCAGGTTATGTATAGACAGAGCCAAGACAGCAGCAAATGCGAAGTAAACATACAGAGGAACATTATTTGCAGAGTCTTTGGAATTCTGATACAACTTTCACTTCTAGCACATTTAGACAGGGACAAAACACACCAAGCCAAAAATCATTGCTGTTGATTTCAACAGGTTCAACAGTGATTGTGGAGTTGAATATCCCAGCATCTTTATAGCCTCCAGAATTCCAGCAATTTCAGAAAACATACTTTAAATTTGTAACAAACATAATCTGGGCGTTTATGTCTGAAATCTCCTCTAATACAAATTCCCACTGAGTACAAGAAGTATCCCAGGCAAGGCAAGGGAAATGGCTATGTTGCCTTCATAATCTAACTGTAAACACAGTGTACGCTTTGTTATTTCATCTATCAAACAACGTTACTTTACCCAGATGTTCAAACTACCACATGTCACATAACTCAGGCTCACTTTGGCTACTCCTGCAAGTCCGGTGAAGTTCATCGTGGCTCTGGGAGAGGTCTGCAATCACAGCTACAGCTGCCTCGGGCCTCTCTCACATCTGTTGAACGAAAATCTTGATATTCTCTGAAGATGCAGAAGCTCAAACTCCCAAGAGGCCTTCTGTCATGCCCTCACTAATCAAGGCTGTCACCTTCCATCTGATCTCAAGAAGTCCTTTAAAAGTCACTAGTTGTTAGATTTTCTGCAAAATACTCAGAAACCACATTGAACCCCAGCCCTTGTTTCCTGCTCCCAATTCCAAATTCAATTTCCCTTAGTCTCACGCAGATGGACACCTGCAGAAGCATAGTTGTCCCCAGGCTTTTTCTCCCACAGCCTTTGAGAGAAAAGGCTTACAACCCTTTGCTATCAGCTTTCCACATTAATCTAATTGATTTTAGGAGCAGCTCTTCTAATAGCAATTTGCTTCCAATCTCTTCTAGGGCATCTACAAAACCCAGCTTGCCAGAACAGTACCATAATTTAATTACCCCAGTTTCTGCAACACACAGCCAAACACACACACAGAGACAAAACCGCTGTTCGCTTTCCTCCAGTCACCCACAAAACTAGTCTTATCAGTTTTGAAGTGTTTGCAACAGCACACCTGCTCTTGCATTCATTTCCCCAGAAGACCCCATATGGCCGTAACTGTTTGCCAGCAATGCCAGCCTCCTCACTGGTCATGTTTTGCACAGACTCCTGCCTAGCCACTGTGAAGTTTACAGTGACTGACATAAAATTTGCCAATGCACACCTTTTTCTTGTGAGATAATATGAAAACAAATACAGTGACACACAGAGCGTCGCAAAGCCCCGCAGTTAGAGATGCAGGTGAATGTTGGGTAAGCCAGCTGGAAAAGTGGTTTTGAGGCAAGGAGCCCATGGGAAGAAGCTTGTTCCTCAGTTTTTGCTCTTAATCTCCCTGTTCTTTAGTTTTCTCCTTATCTCACCAGAACAGAGATAACAACACGGTTGCGCAGGGAAACACAACAAATTAACGGTTCTGAAAATGCTGAGATCATCATCCAGAATCACAGAATATTCTTCTGTGATATCTCAATTTTCACTAAAACTCATTACTGAGAACATATTTACAAGTGAATTACTCATCATCATTGATATGTAATACAAAGAAAGGGGAAAATAGTTGTGACCACTAAAGAAGTAAATTAGTGTGAACTATGCATTTCTTATAGATCTCCAGTGAACAAAATTCAGCCTGTATAAAAGTAGATAATCACTAAATTATCAAAGGTTTCTAAAAATTATCTGAATATATAACATTTTATTACTTTATGCTGATGAATTCTCAAATGGAAAATATTTTTTCACATCCCTGCCACAAAGGCAGCCATTCTTTTGTGTCCTGATGCAGGCTCTCTCAAAGGATGTACACAGGCAGAGATTAGCCACACAGGCACATGCTCAGTGGTTTTCCACAGAACCCTTTAATTTTGGCCTTTATCCTTTGTTGATCTCAATAAAAGTAGAATGCAGCCTCCAATCATTTAAATTTTTCTGTTTATTGCAAATTTGAGCTTCAATGCATTCTCCCTAAGTACATCCTAGTACCATCTTTGGCATTAAATTGAGTTGAATTAAACTCTTGAATATAAACGTGTGTGGTTGGTTTTGCTTTTTTTTCTTTCTTTTTTTTCTTTTCTTTTTTTCACCATTTCTCATTGCGCTATGTCAGTGAAAATATAAAATATTTGGCATGCTGAAAATCAATGCACAGAATGAAGGTATATGGATATATGATATGACAGGACAAGGGGGAATGGGTTTAAACTAAAAGATGGGAGATTTAGATTAGATATAAGGGAGAAATTCTTTACTGTGAGGGTGGTGAAGCACTGGTACACGTTGCCCAGAGAAGCTTTGGAGCTGCATCCCTGGAAGTGTTCAAGGCCAGGTTGGATGGGGCTTTGGGCAACCTGATCTAGTGGAGGGTGTCCCTGCCCATGTCAGGGAGTTGGAACTAGATGATCTTTGAGGTACCTTCCAACTCAAACCATTCCATGATTCTATGAATACTGTGAAATCTAATGCAGTCTTCAAGAATTTGAGAGATGAAGCTGCTCATCTGTAATTTTTATACAGCTGGTATGATAAGCCCTTGGCCTTCAACCTATTTACTACTGCCCCTATATCGTGACTTTCTAGCTCAAATATTTGTTCAGACTCTGTTGTCGTGGCCCTTCTGACTCTGAAATCCTTGGAAGTTTCTGTGCCAAGATTTTTACAACCAACAACATTTCTGTTAGTTAACTTGCGTAACTTCTCCTGTCTTGTTTTATAACATACATTTAACATCCCAAAAACACCTCATAATTTATGATTGTGTTGAGAACAGTTAGGAGAGAAATTTATTGACTACATTTCTGCACTCATTGGTGAACAGAACTTAAGACATTTATTTCTGCCTTTAAAAACTTAAGGCAGAACATTTATTTCTGCCTCCTGGATGAAAGTGGTTAAGAAGCTTCATAACTTTTTAATGTATTTTAATTTCAATTACTTTTATTTCTAATTCTTAGTGTTCTTCTGCTGTTCAGGCTTTTTATCACAGAAGGGAATGAACATTGTGGTAGAATCTAGTGCTGATGGAAGGCATATTAACTGCAGTTGTTACAGGATAGTACTAGAAACAGTACAAGAAAGCAAAGTCAAGGACAGATTTATGACAGATGAAACAAGACAGTGCTTTGGTAATATATCTCCACATGTTATTTATATGATAACAGTTTGTTTATTCTCATTAGGTCTTAATTTTAATATGTAAAACATTCAATCTACCAATTCAAATTCAGAAGTATTATCAGGTGGTAGAAATTCTGAATTCATAACCGGTAGAAAAAAGATTCTTCCAGATTGTTAGAAAGTTTATCTGTACCTCCCAGGTGTGCTAGACCATACCACACTGGCAAATTATTTCACATGTACCACTATAGGAATTCTTAATGTATACCAGTTCACCAAAATTATGCTTCTCAGGTCTATCAATCACAAAATGAGATCAGTGACTCTCCAGACCCAGAAAATAGAACATTTGACCACTATTTTCTGACCATGCAGCTCAGGAATCTCAGTGCCATTTTATCCGTTCCTGTAACTTTGTCTCACTGAAACACACTATCCCGAGTCACATAAATCTAGATATATTCAATCTGCATGCATTCATCAGAACTTCTGATACTGGCAGTCATGCATGCATTTCTTTCTCCATGGTTCTCAGTGAGACTTATGGTTCTCTGATGTCCTTTGACAGAAGGAAGGAAGGAAGGAAGAGAACTCTGACATTTGTGACAGAAAACAAGCAGATGTATACAGACTCTGGCACAAAGACTTGTAATGACTGGGGAAGAAATAAAGATATATAGAGAAGCTTCTAAACTGTGCCCTCTTGGAGCCATTCCAGCTGTGAATGGTACAGTTAACACACGATGCTTCCATAAAACTGCACAACAAGTTACCTCCCAGAATCATCATACTATTTCTCAGAAAAATTAACGAATGTAACACACAGAACTTTCTCAGCACCTATGCAATTAGTATGGAACTTGCTACTGGAAAAAAATCAAGGCACTGCTGAACCTCACAATCTTAGCAATGAACCTTTTCAAAGTTATATCTACAGAGAGAACAACTGACAAGGCACAATTAAAAGTAAAACCTCCTTTTTAAGTAAAAGAAGGGAAATCAGGGATGCTCAGTCCTTGTTGATGTTCAAAAATAAGTCCTTCTGAGCTCACCTGTATTTTTTTATAAATGATGCAAAATTAGTTGACTACAGCATAGCACTAAGATGAATCCAGGCTTAAGTTACATAAATATAGATAATAATATAAATTTGCAATTGCTATAAATTGGATGGGGGGAAAAAAGCTGATGCAGGAAGGAATTATACCTTAATTTCTTGCAATTTATTAAAATAAAAGGAGGACTACAGTTTAATGTTGTTGTGTAGTAGTTCTCTTAAAAGCTCACAGAAAAATTATTCTCTAGAGATTCTGGAGTTTGCGTGGGAGAGGAATTAAATTACAAAAGGAAACTTGCCGACTTGCGGAAGAAAAGTTGTAGAAACTTGCAGAAGTGCACCAAATTACTGCACTTTAAAATGAGCACATCAAATGCCATTTCAACTACACCATTCAGACTCGAGTCTTACTTATAAGTACATAAGAACACAGATGCCCAGAGCTGTGCAATTCACTATGTATTTTTAGAGGAAGTACTGAAAACTGTGAGAGTTCATGGCACTGTATCTTTTAGTTTACTTGGATCTCTGCTTATCAAATGGCACTAAAGAAAGTGCTGGTTCTGTCCTGAAAAAGCATCAAAATCCTCCTAACTGGAATACCATATTTAATGACTGGAAAGATGACACAAGTTTCACTGCTGCAAAATATACATTATTACATTACTCAGTTGAACACCCAAAAAGCAAAATCAATGTGTTTTTCACCTAAAAGTATTTTGTGGTGCTTTGACATCACAGCATCATAGCATTGAATAGACATTGTTATTTATACGCATTATACACGATGTCTCTTATAAGACTGGTAAGTTACTTAGAATTTCTTTCTCTCAGCAGCTCTAGATATACATGGGTTTGATTATTTAACAAAGACCTGAGAAAAAAAGTAGGTTTGAGAAAGGACTTTGAAGGCAGGTTTTGGTCAGCCTGGTGAATTATTTTACAAGGACTACCAGAGACCTAAAGTAGTTATGGGCATTTCTAACAAGTCTGAAGGTAGTAATCATCAGCACTGTACACACCTATATCAGGTAGAGTCAAATGAAAAAGCAATTCCTGTATTAGAGCCAATGGGGAACCTGAACCTAGAGCAGGTACCAGAAATTAGTTTTGAATCATCAGCTTATTTTAAAAAGCCGTAAGCTTACAAGTGTTCAATGCTTTTTACTGATAAAAAACAAGAAGGCAGCAGGAATCCCCTGCATATCATTCCAGCTTCATCCATGACAGTGTGAAGCAAAGCACTTGACGGTATTTCCACAAAGTATTTGTCAAAAAAAAAGAGCTTTCCTTGTCACCAAAAAAATCCTTTTCTCAAACCCTGTCAACATGTTCTAATGAAATGAAATAGAATTGCAAGCATTGTTAGGAAAGAACCACAACTCAAGATGTTACAGATAAATTGGATAAATCATATGAAATTAATAATGCGTCATTCAATGAAGACAACCACAGCTGATTGTGAACTGTTAACACTTGATGCTCCAAAGTTGAGCTAAAATCTCACTTAACTGAGAGAGTCTCAACTATCTCAATATAAAATCCAGTTTTACTTTCGAAAGATCAAGATAAAATTATTGTGCTACTCTATCAGAAAATCAAAATTCACAGTCAGCTGCATGTGCTTCCAGCTGGAACTGGTACTATAGAAGGATGTCTTGCAGGTCCACACCTTTTATCTTCAAAGAAACTTTACAACCTACATGTTTGATGCTTATCCACTGTTTAGTTCTGCAACATGCAGTCCTCTAGCTTGTCTCAGCAAGTCAGTCTGAACAGCCCATTTCTCTTCTGTTTCCGCAAAAAGCACAAGACATGTCGCAATCTGGTTTCTACCCTGTCTACATACTTGGGATTTTTCAGCTGGGTTCAATAGTTTTGACCTACAACTCTCCTGCTTTTTCTTAAAAACATGAAGACACAGCGGATACTCAGACACATTTTTGTATGAGGACTGAGATACACAACGTAATGCATGGTAATCAAATGCAAAATCAAATAAAAATTCATTATTTACTCAAAAGTATATAAGGGATTGCAGTACTGGTAAGACATGACGAGGGAAACATACTGAAAACTTCAGCGGTTATAAATTTTTCCTTTGTGACAAATGTTATTTCTTCACTTGATGATGATTCTACCTTATATAAATTTTTTTCATTTCCCCTGTTCAAGTCCCTTTTATTCCACACTACAGAAGGAATTATTTTCTCCTTGGTTTTCAGTCAGCCTGAGGGATTTTTGAAGATCATAACTACTGAGATTATTAATTGGACAATGCTATTTCCAGTCATGAAGACTGAACTGTTCCACTGCTGTAGCACAATAATTAGTGCAAATCTGAAGCAATATGACAGATTTCTGTTGCACTTCATAGCCTTATGAATGCTTCTATCAAGATTGCCTTATATGAAGAACACTGTAAAACTGTGTTTTCTGTCTGTAAAACTAAATAATCATATTCCAAAAACCACACACAGGGACTGCAGCACCCAGCTACTTTTCCTATACATAACTGGGCTAAAGAATCCAGTGGCATGGACATGATAGCTTAAGTTGTATCATATAAATTAAGATGGTATCTCTGTAATCTTGTCCACTACCTGTTCTCTCTCAAGTAGCAGTGTACCTGTGTATTTTCTAATTTATGCAAAAATAATCCTATTCTTTTCCTTCCAAAATCTCATTCAAACTTTCTTTTCCTGCAAGAGCTAGAACAGCACAACCAAGCTGTGGTCTGTTTTGACTGGTGCTTATCAAACCACGCAGAGCCACTCCATCATGACTTTGTGCATCCTCCTTGTTTGTCTCACTGAGTTATTGTCTACTTTATCCCAGAAGCTCCTCAAAAGCAAGGGCTATAATATTGTTCCATTTATAGAGTACCATATATATCATTTTGTGACGGCAATTGCAAAACACTAATGGATTAAAAAAAAAATAATTAAAAAGTAGTAACATCAGAACTAGCTGGTTTTTAATTTGCCAGAATGTAGCCATGGTGAATTTAGTATTAATTTATGGGCACTAGTAATTTATACACATTTTCTATAAGCATTCAGTTTGTAACTAAGGACGTCAAGCTGAGCTAGATCTTGGACACAAGACTGTTTTATTGCAGGTTCTCAGTTAATTGCAGTAATGGACTGTGAGGTAAAATAGATCACTGAATTACTTTCACTGCTACAGGCTAAAAGCATGTACATTATCTCTTACAACTGGTCAACTGACATGTTGTAACTTAATCAAGAATCTCAGTCTTTAATTTTGATGTTACAGAGAAAATTTTAAGAGTACAGAGGGAAAATTGAGGGCAGATACATATATTTTCCATGACTTTTTTTTTTCTTGCTATCCACTCTGGTTGCATATTATGGGTTGGTACAGGAGTATATTGTTCTACTAGGATGCTTATGTCTGTTGGATTACCATAGAGTACAGTATGTCCCCACTAGAAGATACATTCTCGGTCACTTTTACGAAGAAGTCATGTAAACTACCGAATACTGTATTGAGGAACTAAGCATCAAGCATTCAAAGTGAACGCATTTGAGAGGAACCACAGTGCAGATTCTAGCACAATGGGAAATGCTCAAAACCTTAAGTTTAATTTACAGAACAGTAAAAGTTCAGAAGTTTATCAGGACTAAAAGTAGTCATGAACTGCTGGAAAGGATAGGGCTGAGAACCATAAAGAATTTGCTGGGTACCAGAAAAGAGGAAAATTCTATCACAAGTTAGCAAACTTTGGTTGACTGCACAGCCTTACTAACAACACAGAGGAGTTTGTCTGATTAAAGAGTAGGTTTTAAGTTAAAAAAGAACAGATTTTCTCTCCAGAACTTTAAGAAAATGCACTTCTGGTCAGACTGTGCTTTGACTTGCTATTTCTATCTTCACTACATTATTTGGTAATATAAAACCACAAGAAATTTTTTATTCCCTAATATGAAGTTCTCTTGCCTCTATATTTATACCTCATCATAACCTGATTTCTGAGTCCGCAATACTAGAAACAGGTAATTATTGTTTTGAGGAAGGAATTCACTTCAGAAAGAGAGAAATTCTGAACGAAGAAAGATACTAGTTTTCCAATTTCATTGGAAGACAGGCTCTTTTCAAATCAGGGTCCCTTCTGATGCAAGCAAGTGTCCTTTACTCTGTTCACCATACCATTACTGGGGCATTTCAAACTTCTGGAAGGGTGATGGTGGATAATTTTATTGAAACTAATTGATTGCATAGTACAGCAGTCTTACGAACATCCCCTCAAATTACCCTCACTGTCCCTCAGTGTTCATTCAAACTGTTACCTCCTAGAGAAGTCACTGGGCTCGAGTGCAGACTCAGTTCTAAGCACATATTGATGCCAGTGACTTTATGATCAACAGGAGTAAAAATAATAATTTACATATGTAGTTTAATAATGTTCAAAATACTACTGATCTTACTAGAGTTTTTGAAGAAAATGAAATGTGACCACTGGAGGTACTGAGCAGATCTAACTCCCAAGAGCTTCATGAAAGCCTCAGGCTCTAAATTATTCTGACGGTCAAGATTTGGACCAGGGTGAATTCAGAGGTTGTGGTAGTCATCATGAAAAAATCACTAGTACAAATGAAGTCCAAAAGTACAAAGACAAGGCTTCAGTATTTATAAAGTACATGTAGTCCTGACCTGAAGAAACCAGAATAGCACTGTTCATTTGTAGCTTAAAAAAAGATGGAATCACTAATTAGAGGAGAGTTGCAGAGCATATTTGAAGTAATAACCTGAAAGTGAATAGCCAATATGGATTTCAAAGGGAAAATTTTCATCCACAAAGATGGTTATAAAAGGTTATAGAGCTGATTATGGCAGCTCATTCAAACTGTTTGATATTCAAAAGGCATTTGATGATACATCTCCTGCTGAAAACCATAGAAAAAACAAATTTGGGTCACATAGAAGGAAATATCCTATGGTGAGCACTAATTGCATTCATCTTTTATTTATGTATGGAAACTTCATAAAACATTCCCTACCCCAGCACCATCCAAACACTTTCCAGACTGAGCTATATTTAGGACTCTGCTCCGCTCCCTGGAGATGGAGGTTTTGCCACACTCAAAGATCTGGCCCACTGAAAAATCCTAAAATTGTAAGAGCACAGGGATTTTGTGTCCTTTGTTATAAAAAATTAAGTTAGTGAAGTTTCACCTTATTTTATCCATCTGTACCTTTCTGTCAACACTTGCCTGACAGAAAGAAGCATTTTTTGGGTAGGGACAGACTTTTCAACGTGACTTCACAAAAAAACAGGGTCACATTTCAGAACCTGGATGTCTGCACATACTTGTGTACATGCTAGTGCTGTGTATCAAGTCGTGAGTTATCACCATAACCATCAATTACCAACTAGTGCTAATACCAGTGCCTGTATCCTTGTGCCCTACCTAAGCAGTAGTAACATGATTCCACCAATTTTAATATGATTCCTCCTTCCAGACATTGGTTTAACCAGATGCAACCGCTATTTCTGTCATGTTCTTCGGGTTTTTTTCAGTAGACCAGCTTCTGCAGCTTCCCTGCAATGTGTCTACTATTTCATCAGGCCATAATTATCTTTCTGAATTTGTCATTTTACTAATGACCAATGTTACAGAAATCATAGAAAAATTGTCATTCTTTTTTCATGACTCCATACAGCAAATTATGAAGAGGATTGTTTCTTTCTTATATGTCTAGTTACAGGCAATCACATATTGTAGCTATATCATATCATATCTCATAGAATGGTTAGAAGGGACCTCAAAGACCATGTAGTTCCAACCCCTCTGCCATGGGCAGGGACACCCTACACTGAACCAGGCTGCCCAAAGCCCCATCCAACCTGGTCTTGAACACTGCCAAGGAGGGGGCCTCCACAGCTTCTCTGAGTAACCTGTTCCAGCGTTTCACCATGCTCACAGCAAAGAATTACTCCCTTATATCTAATCTAAATCTCCCCTCTTTCAGTTTAAAGCCATTACCCCTTGACCTATCACTATATGCTTTTGTTAACAGGCCCTCTCCAGCTTTCCTGTAGGCCCCCTTCAGGTACTGGAAGGTCTCCCTGGAGCCTTCTCTCCTCCAGGCTGAACTACCCCAACTCTCTCAGCCTGTCTTCATAGGAGAGGTGCTCCAGCCCTCTCTGATCATCTTTGCGTCCCTCCTCTGGACTTGCTCCAACTTGTGGATGCAAATACATAACAGCACTTCTGTATTTCACAGCATTGCTACAAGGCAAAGTTTAAAGGCAGTATCCTCCACCAGGAAGGAAAAAAAAAAAACAAAACCAAACCAGAAATGTTTTCCAGTACAAGGCTTTCAGGACTGAAAGACAATGGAAGTGTTCAAGTATTACAGTTCTGTATATGCAGCTAATCAGAAGTCTCCTAGATTGGTCTAATTCCCATGAGAGATCAGTGGCAGCTTTCTCCAGTCCTTCCTTGTCCAGGACTCCAGTCACTGGACTATTCTTTCTCTTTCCATATGAATGAAAGGGTGCCTAATGGGCAGCACTTCAGCAAAATAGCTAGTGACCTACCTGCAACCTATAACAACTCCTAAATTTCGTATGACTTGAAACGGGAGATAAACCGTAAGAGCATTCATGGGTTAAATAACAGGTAAGAGGACAGAGAGAATTTTGTCTTCATAAAGACACAAGCAACCCATTCATATTATTTCCCTTACAGTTAAATTTTACTCTCCACAGTTAAATCTTGCTGTTTGTTTTAATTAAGCTTTCTCTTAGCTCATTAAATGAGGTTAAAAAAATCTAATTTAACAAAGTTCATCTTAGCACAGCAAAGGATTTTTCCATACTGACAGCCCTAATCTTCCATCTCTTTCTAAAACCATTCTTGCTTTTCACAGTTTCTGTTGAGCTTTTCAAAAGCACCAACTTCAAAATCTCACCTTCTGCAACCATCTTTCTGCATGTACTATGCACTGCATATACACAGTATAATCACATCATTAGCAAACTTCTGAACGTTTTTGAAGGTTTTAGTATCATAACTGGAGCCCAAAGGGCCAGTAGGATAAAGTCAGTCTGTCCCTGAATGGGACAGGTAGAGAAAAGAATCTCCTAGCTCAGTATGGAGCATTCTGGATTCGGTGAATGGTCTTGATCTGAAGATCCTCATTCAGTAAGCAGACAATTATTGTTCTGCTATGTGGACTGCAGCAAGGGATTAGGTGAATCAGGCACCTCTGGGTTAGAAGCTTTCTGGGAAACCTGCCAACAACCACTTCCTGAAAAGACTATTTCTTACCCAATTCTTTCCCTCTGACACATCTCATAATTGCTGTTTTATCATCCTGTTCAGTTTTCTGCCTCAACTGGGATGATAATATTACCATAACAACAAGCCTCTATCTAATGAGACCAATTATTCAAAGGTTATTTCTTGTCTTGTGACAAATCATAGGCTGTCAGTGATACAATATCAAGAGTGACTTAAAAGTTTCCTCATATCAGGAAATTTCTTGTAAGCACTTACAAGACAGAAGCACAGTGCTCTGCTTCAGCAGAGCAGCAGGGAACACAGGGGCCTTCTGCTTGCCCTAGTGAAAGGGCCTACGGAATCTCAACTGCTTCAGTCTGAGTCACATAAAGGCTGAAAAAAGCAAAAAGTCAGCTAGAAGTCATCATGATAAAGGGCCAAATGACAGAGCAAACACATTAAGCCAAGTGAAACCTCATTTACTCAAAAATAACTTGAATATTTGCCAACACTAGATATCAAAGACTATAAAGAGATCTACCCTAATAGCACATGCTTTTCCCAGTCAAATCCCTAATGTATTTTCTGCTCTAATATCTGACTGTGATGCATACAGATATTTGTGAAAAGTGATAAGAAGTCAAAATAAAATAGTATGTCAAAATCATAAGAAAGCCAGTGTCCAAACTGAGATTATAATGCAAATTCCGTGATTTTATACTGATTCATGTCTCTTGTAGCATGCTTCTTCCTACTGGAAAGGTTGTGCATGCTACGTGGAGTACAAAGCTCATGTCTAATGAAAAGGAAGGCATTTAAAATCTATTAGCTGGCTTGCTACATGTGTCAATATACTGGTAGCAATCTGACTGACATGACTGCCTGAGAGAAGGACAGAAGGACTCTTCAGAGAAAATATGTCCTGTGGACAGTTCACATCTCAATCTCCTAGCACTCTCAGAACTAGCACGCTTGTCTTTGCACGCACAATACACCCTGTAAAGGCCAACTTCTGTGTCAGTAACTGCACTAAATTACTTCAACTGTAGCAAAGCCGAGAAGGGATGCAAACTAACACAAGACAAATAATAAATTGTGTAAATGATGTCATCACAGAAAATGAAAGCAAAGCAACTTCACAGAACTAGATTTCATTTCCATTTATACTGAAGTAATGGCTCTGAAGAAAGCCACACAAAAATGTCCGGAGAAGGATAGAAGATGGTTACTGAACAAGGATTAATAAATAGCAGTAGATTAATTTTGGCTTGGTTATCTCAATCTTTAATCATGAAACAGAACATCTTGACGTTCACGCTGGAATTCACAATAAGCTTTTATTCTGAACAATTTCACCACTAGAATTACTCGTTATCCAGCCAAGCATTTCTTTAGGCTTTTCTGAAGTCATACTTTCCTTTGCATTTCCACAAAAGTAACAATGCAGATATTTCTGGGGTAGTAAATTGATCATATACTTTTGTAGACGAACACCTGAACAATCTTCCTCCATACAGCCACAAGATAGATAGGTATGCTTCTTGACACACTCTACCACCTAGGCTGATACGTACCTTAGGTGTCCTCTGATCTCCCTATATGTTTCCTTCCCATGGAAAGCAAGAAACGGAGGAAAGCGAAACCTGGCTTGCACTTAAGTCTTGTCTTAACAGGGAATCGTGTAAACACAAAGGCCCACAATTTAGACATAGCGTTAGAAAGTCTATTAACTACAAACTTTAATTTACGGTTTTTTGGAACTTGGCTAAAGAAAACACGGATGTGTCTAAGTCCATCTCTATTCAAACATGGAATGAAGTATACATTTAAACATATGATCCAATTTTATAAATTCAGTGAGTCCTAGGGGGGTGGGTATATATATATATGTACATTTTTCTGGATGGGAATGTTTTCTTGTATCAGAATTTTTTTGTTTTGTTTGGTTTTAAGTACATTCTTGTATTAGTTGTGTACATTTAAAATACACAAATATCTCACATTGCAAGGATACGTGGGACAAGCTTACTACTCATATAGTAAAATAAATCAATTCAACTTGACTGCACATGTTGCTAGAACCTTTCAGGAAACTTTGGTCCCAGTCATGAATGGAAGCTTTGCTGCAAACTTTGGTGTGTCCAGATTTGACTTTCCCTGTTTGATTTCTCTTCCTCTTCAGTCTCACCAGCCCCCCAAAATGATAAAGACAAATATCCATGATAATATCTTGATCTCATAGACTTCAAAGAAATAACTGCATGTATTGAAGTCTTGCTTCAGTTAGAATTACAGGATTCTTGATTTTATCAAATAATAATTATACATTTTTACATTATACATAAGTATACATTTTGGAAGTGTAAAAATAAAACTATTTAAGCATATGACGGTATTGCCCATGTAGCCTGAAAAATATTCCAATTCAGAGTACGATTATGCATTCCAGTGACATACATATTAATTAAAAGATTTTAAAAAGCAAAAAAACTCAGTGTGAAATAATGAATACTGTAGCTCAATACAATACGTTTTATCTAGGATTAAAGAATGCAACATGCATGACCTTTAATAAATCAACTTATAAATACTAATTGGAATAAGCTCTATATACAGGCATGTCAGGCTACAATAAAAATTACCTTGCCAACAATATCCTGATGCAATCTTCTCTCATTTCAGACTTGCATATACTGGGAGACATGGTCTAATGCTTCCTCAAATGCAGCAGTAGCATGTTTCTAAGTATGGAATGCTGCAGACCTAGACGATAAAAAAACCCAACACTATTTAGTCAGAACAATGAAGATAAAATGATCTGTCCTATCAACTATCAGTCTCATACAGAATTTGTCAAAGAGATGACACAATTTATGTGAGAAAAAATTGCTTGAGACTAGAAAACCTGAAATCATTAAATATTAAACAGAGTAAGGGTAGCATTAGTTCTTTCTGTGTGAAAAATATGTTTTGGGGTTTTATCATATTCTAACAATATATACACTCCAACAACCCCACTATACCCAGATTGCAATTTAAGTTGTTTCATGAATATTAGTGTCCAAAGTATTAGTCATATCAAATCTGAATTCACATAATTTCTATTTTGTTTAGTTGCCAGATGATAGGATTTAAGTTCTACTTGTGAAAAAAACTACAAGAAAAACCCTCAGAATATCTTTTTCTTTCTGATCATCCTTCCGCTATTAGCAAGTTATTCAGTAATAGTAGTAGAGTAGCCATGACACACAGTTTTCCAAGCTTTTAGAAAGATACTGAAGAAAAGTGGTGAAAAAAAATTTCATGCCCCTGTATGAGAACGTGGAGGATTTTATATCCATATGAGAACCTTTTCGGTTGCACTGCAGTTAGGCACAAAAATCCATGCCTGCTTTATAACTTCTTTTATACTGCCAGAGAAATCCTTAGACATAAACTCTCTAGAGAAGATACATTGGTGCCACTGTTCCAGTGAAGTACATTTCTTTCTTCCAAGAGAGGATACCGGTACTAAGCCTTACCATGGGTGCAGTACATATACACAAGTGCTTAGTGACTATAGAACCAGCTCCTTTGCCTGCCCATTGGGGTGTGAGATCAAAATGGGATCTCGGGAATTTCACGTATTGCTCTGTGCAAATAGAACTGCATGAGTGGACACAAAACAATCATCTATTTTTTTTCAAACTTCTCACTTGTCTAAGTAAATTCACTTTCACGGAAATCAATTCAACAGATGCAATTTACTTTTTTTCCAGAGAAGCCTACTGTTAACTAGTAAACTAGCTTACTAAACTACCTTAAAATCTCCTTTTAGCATAATCCTATCCAGGCATCCATCCTGAGAAGCAAAAGAACTAAAAAAAGTTGAAACAATTTCTTCTTAAAATAGTTATATTGCCACTGGGACCCAAATGAAACATTTGCCTTCAGGTTATTTGATTCTCCAGAAGTCCACATCTAGAAGTACCTCGAAGATTCAGTGTGGAAGAGACTCCCTCAAGAATAACTTAGAATATTCACAACCCTAAGTCTGAAAATGTTAAGAATAGTTTCATATTTTCATCAGATGATGGTGTACATGATACAATGTTGTTGGCACTAAGGGATTCGTAAAAAAATTTAGCACATATTATTTAACATTTTGCTCAAACTTTTAATCCTATGCTACACAGGTAAGCCCTAGAAATGTCCTTCTGCCACCTGAATATTGCAAATTTTTAAAAGTTTTTCGATAACCTATACAAGCTGTTTCCTCATAGACATTTGTGTACATATTTTATAGATTCCCTAAGGTTGGAAAGGACCTCCAAGATCATCAAGTCCAACCATCAACCTAACACCACCATGCCTACTAGATCATGTCCTGGAGTGCCACATTTACATGTTTTTTGAATATCTCCAGGGACAGTGATTCAACCACCTCTCTGGGCAGTCCATTCCAATACCTCACTACTCTTTCCATGAAGAAGTTTTTCCTAATATCCAATCTAAATCTCCCCTGACGCAACTTGAGGCCATTCCCTCTCGTCCTGTTGCTTGTTACTTGGGAGAAGAGACCGACACCCTCCTCAACACAACTTCCTTTCAGGTAGTTGTAGAGAGCGATCAGGTCTCCCCTCAGCCTCCTCTTCTCCAGACTAAAGCCCAGTTCCCTCAGCCGCTCCTCATAAGACTTGTGCTCCGGACCCTTCACCAGTTTTGTTGCCCTTCTCTGAACACGCTCCAGCAGCTCAATGTCCTTCTTGTATTGAGGGGCCCAAAACCGGACACAGTACTGGAGGTGCGGCCTCACCAGAGCCGAGTACAGGGGGACAATCACTTCCCTGCTCCTGCTGGCCACGCCATTCCTGATGCAGGCCAGGATGCCGTTGGCTTTCTTGGCCACCTGCGCACATTGCTGGCTCATGTACAGCCGGCTGTCAACCAGTACCCCCAGGTCCTTCTCTGCCAGGCAGCTCTCCAGCCACTCCGCCCCAAGCCTGTAGCGCTGTCTGGGGTTGTCGCAACCAAAGTGCAGGACCCGGCACTTGGCTTTGTTAAACCTCATACAGTTGGCCTCGGCCCATCGATCCAACCTGTCCAGATCTCTCTGGAGAGTCTTCCTACCCTCAAGCAGACTGACACTGCCTCCCAGTGTGGTGTCATCTGCAAACTCACTGAGGGCGCACTCTATCCCCACATCCAGGTCATCAGTAAAGATGTTGAACAACGTCGGCCCCAAGACCAAACCCTGAGTAACGCCACTAGTGACCGGCCACCGACTAGATTTAGCACCATTCACAATTCTCTGGGCCCGTCCTTCCAATTAGTTTTCTATCCAGTGAAGAGTGTACAGGTCCAAGCCATGAGCTGCCATCTTCTCTAGGAGAATGCTGTGCAATACTGTATCAAAGGCTTTGCTAAGGTCAAGGTAGATGACATCCACAGCCTCTCCCTCATCTACTAGGCAGGTCACCTTACCATAGAAGGAGATCAGGTTGGTCAAGCAGGACCTGCCCTTAATGAACCCATGCTAGCTGGGCCTAATTCCCTGTCCATCTTGCACCTGCTCAGTGAGTGCTCTCAAGAGGAACCGCTCCATGATCTTTCCCGGTACCGAGGTCAGGCTCACAGGCCAGTAGTTCCCCAGATCCTCTTTTCGGCTCTTCCTGTAGATGGGTGTCACACTGGGTAACCTCCAGTCAACCGGAACCACGTCTGTTAGCCAGGACTGCTGACAGATGATGGCTGACGGCTTGGCAAGCTGCACCGCCACCTCCCGCAACACTCTTGGGTGGATACCATCCAGCCCCATGGACTTGTGCGAGTCCAGGTGAAGTAACAGGTCATAAACTGCTTCCTCCTGGATTATAGGGCGTACATCCCGTCCTTCTGTGCCTTACAGCACCAGGAGGCAAGTGCCTTGAGGACTGCTATTCTGGCTACTAAAGACTGAGGCAAAAAAAGTACCTCAACCTTATCCTCATCCTTGGTGGTCATGTTCCCTTCCGTGCCTAATAAGTGATGGAAAGTCTCCTTAGCTCTCTTCGTTGTTAATGTATTTATAAAATACAATACTTCTTATTGTCCCTTACAGCAGTGGTCAGATTGAGTTCAAGCCAGGCTTTTGCCTTCCTAATCTTTTCTCTGCATGACCTGACTAGATTCCTGTATTCTTCTTGTGTTGCTTGCCCCTTCTTCCAAGAGTGATAGGCTCTCCTTTTCTTCCTGAGGTCAAGCAAAAGCTCCCTGTTCAGCCCAAAGCTCCCTGTTGAGCCAAAATCTCTACCTTTTTTTTAATTTTCTTGTTCTTTTCTGAAGAAAAATCAGTGTTCATGTTTTTTCCTGAAACTCTGGGGAAAAAAAGAGATGCTATAAATAACTACAACAGCTGTAACTAAATAGCAACTATTTTTTTTCAAATGCTAATGTTTGGGCCATGATAATCTAACAATGGAACAAAGGTAAAGTTTGTGGGAAAATGTTATATCTTTTATTAGACCAATTAACACAGTTAAAAAAGACAGTCAAAGAAGGGTGAGAATTGCATGATAGTATGTTTATTTTTCCATATGTATCAGCTACTGTGATACGTTCTCCTGCAAGATTTCCATCTCAATTAATGGTTTCATTACCAGTGATGATTTCATCAGTTTGGCACCTGCTTGTTCTATCCATTGCCAATGAACCCTCTCTAGGTAGTAAGACCTGGCCCATGGAGAAACCATTTAAATAAATCTGCCATTTTTGTTTCAATGGAAACATACATCCTGCCCCTCTCCCAAGCTAACAGTCGAGTTAGCCTCTCGATCTTGTTCTTTTATATTGGGATCTTCCCTTTAACTGTCATGAGCCATTTGGCTTTCATGTTCATCTTTTTTGGAGAAACTATGCTACAGCCACTGTTTGCCTTTTAGTTCTGATTGGTATTTGTTAGCAGATTTCTTTTTGGATGACAGTCACAGTTCATCACGTAAAACCCCCACAATGCAGGTCCCAAACTCATATCTCACTCAGTCTGTCAAAACCCCATCAATTTTGCTACCTTAGTTGTCAAAGTTCTATGACGCTGAAACTTTTTACTTCTTGATTTTTAATAACTGCAGGCTGTCCATTTTCAATTTTAAGTGCTTTAGATCCCACAGCTCATTACAAAGACCTTTGTGACTATAAAAAACCATCTTGATTTCACCGTGCCTTTCTAACACACAATCGTTCACATCACCAACAGATGTGAGTGCAAAATGGGTGTCTTAAATAGTTCACATCTCCTCTGCAATACTCACAGCTCTTTTCTCTGAAGTATATCAGAATGTGTTTCAGAGCTCCTTGAACAAAATCTTCCAACTTGGCTTGATTAATTAGTGCAGTCAGAAACCTCTTACAAGACTAGTATTATATCTTAATTAATTGCCTAATGTTTCTTTTGCCTTGGGAAATTTGATTAATGGTCTTCCAATAAAACATCTGGTCATACACAGAAGCAATCACTCACTTCTCTAATGGTATACAGATCATAAAGGCCCTAGGATTGGTGCAGATATTGTACATGTAGCACAGTCTGCTGCTGCTGTCTCTGTTGTTCCAGCACACAGTATCCATTTTAGGTGATTTTCAGTCAAATGTTCTTCTATGCTTGATGCACAGGCATTCAATCCCTTTTTGGTTTCATATGTAAATTAGTGCAACTCTCAACTTGCATTGGATGAAATAATCATACTTCCGATTTTGTACAGACTGCTTTTTCAGAGCCTGTACTAACTACTCCCTTAAACAACCACAAGAAACAGACAAAAAACCATATTCTTCAAGCTTGACTGATCCTAGCCTTTTCTCAAGGATTTTCTGTCTCTACCATCCTGATTTGCTTTTTCTTCAGTGAGCCATGCCAGGTCTATTACTTTTGTATAGAGAAAAAATACTGAGTTGTCAAAATAAGTCAGTAAAAATCACTCTGCACCATTATATGAGGTCCTAGCACTTCTGCACAGGATGATGTCGATGACCATGTATGCCCACACAGAACGCTATCACCCAACCATCTCTTAGTGTATGCATGTCTGCTCACACAGGTGCACCTGTGATTCGGCCCATTTTATAGTTTCAATTGAAAAACAGCCATTGCTGTTTAGTGTATGCCCAAGGTAAGTAGTAGGTTACTCAGTTCAGCATGAAAATCACAGAAAATTCCTCTGCAATATTTCATAGGATCTGATAGAACAACGCTGAGATTGTGTATCGTAAGTGTCCAAGTAGGGTTAGTACAGTACAAAATGTGAAAGCCTTGTTCAAGACAGCTCCCAGAACACTTTCTGTCTCTCAAAAACTGTTTCCGTCACTGAATTGCAGTTCTAATTCCTGTAATTTTTAAGCACTTAAGAAGGCCACTTAAGTGTTCAGTCTTTTTGCCAAGGAAGTATACTACTAGGAATCTAAGAATAGAAAATTATAAAATTTTATTTTTATTATTTGAACTCTGGCATCTTTGAAAAAGTGCCTTAAATTAGAAATTCAGGTTTTATATTCTAGTTTTCAAAATGGGATTTGAGAGTCAAGTCTTGGGCACTAACTTTTAAGTTAAAAACCAATATGATTTGTGCCCTCAGAGATTTTAATAAGTATTTCAGTCTCTAAAACTTGCCTAATACCTCCAGATGCTTATGAAAAAATAAAAGGATTTTCAAACTCAGAGAAGGATGAATTAAAACTACAATAAAATTTCTCCCCCTATATGTGTTATTGTATATTGTTCACAAAATATTGTCTATAAAATATTTTTAGATCCCTGCCTATAAGCAGACACATGGTGCACTTATGGGCAATTTATTGTGGTTATTAGATACCATGTGACATTCTGAGAAAATAACATTGTTATGCCTTGACCTTCTGAAGAAATGGGTTATATTTGCATATATCACAGTGAAAAGAATAGAAAACAAAGATCAGAACTTCACTTAACAGCATCAATATACTGGTGTCTTTTCCAGGCTTGACGCTGAAAAGAAGTATCATTCACTTAATGGGTGGTTATGTATGCCCCCTGGTACAAATACTTAATGATTTATAGTGATGTAGTTCTAAAACACTTTTTCAGACAGATTTGTGGGAGCTATTCTGGGTACAGGAAGGTACCTTTATCTTCTGAGGCTGCAAATCTGAAACAGTAGCCAACAAATGATAAAGATAAAGTCATATTTTGGAATGAAGACAAAATGGAGAGTAAAAGGTACTGCCTAAGGTAATGGCTATTAAGCTATTTAGAGTGCTTTCAACTGACACTATCCATTTTTTATCCTCCTGACATGAAGAAGCCAAATGACAAAATACCCATTTGAGGTAGTCAGTGACCAATCATGTCTGAAGCACTCAGGACAGAAAATTCCAGTGTTTATTTTTGTCCAAATTAGTTTGAAGGACACCTGAGAGGTAAAAGATCATCAGAGTCTATCCCATGATGGATGTGCTGCTCTGATTTGTCTATGGCATTCCCAGAGTAATGAAAGAAAAAGAGAAGATAGATTGAAGATTTGTGGTAAAACTTTAAAAAGCAAGAGAAGAAAGTGGCTGTTCTTCCTGGCTCAACAGCAGAACATTCTTTTGGTAATCTAATCTCATATGTGGACCCACTTTGATACAGCAGGCTGGTCCAACTGGCAGCCAAAAGAGCCCAAAGGGCAGCCCAACTTGGGTCACCAACTCTGTCTCAAAGGAGGCAAGGCAGCAGACAGGGCTGAACAGAAGAACATGTAGTGGCAGCCCACGAACAATCACTCAAGACCCAGAAGGTCATGGTGCAGTCCATGCCTAGAGTCCAGAACAAGGTTCGGTTCCACAATTAGAAAAGACAGGCCATGCTGGTGGATGGCATAAAGATTGTTGCAATAATCAACTCTGCAGTAAAGACAAAACAAAGCCATAATAACAAAAAGCAATTAGGCATTCAGCCCTGAGAAAGCAAACACAATCTTTTCTTTATCGTTCAGTTGTTTCAGGGCTGTCTCTGCTGTCTGATTCCTACATCATATATCCTTCTTCCCCAATAATACATTAAAAAAATAGGTTGAAAAATAATGCAAAAAATTACTTCATACCTATAAATCTGAAAAACATCCTTGACAAAGCCCATCACCGTTCAGTTATTGTATCACTGATTCCATACTGTGCTGTTAAATCCATATGGTATAAAAATCCTGGACAAGATTTGGTATCCCTATTAAATTCTGTTCTGTCTTTGTCTTCAGGGACAGTAAGCCTAATATCTGGGTGGACTTCTATGTTATTTCACTATAAAGGCTATTAGTAAAACATTAAATTGGATGTAATATAAAAATGGATCTACTGAATGCCTTTTGAATTTCCTGCTGGCAATTCTTATTGTCAAAACATCATATCATACAGCCTTCACTGAACAGCAGCAGAATGTAGCTTTTAACTGAAATTGTTGAGAGTGTGTTTAGCAAAGGGTGAGTAGTAAATTATTCTGCTTATTTATTATTCAGATTAAGCATTCCAGAAACATTTCCTATTCTATTAATTAATAATTTGAAAACTTCTCAATGCAGAAAGCTGTGGAGACAGCTTTCTAGAATTTGATTGTTTCATGTGCAGAATGCAAAATTAAATTGCAAAATTGCACATTTATTTGCTAAGAAACAAACAAGTAGCCTTCCTACTCATCACTTCTGCTGTACAGCTTCCCCAGCTATTGCTGCTTTGTCCTGGCTGCCAACTCTTTACAGGAGCCATACTAAAAATAATCTAAATACTAACATGTAGTTGATTGCCTAATGTATCAAATTCTATTTTATGTTACACTTCTTCACAACATGGCTGCAATATATGTGTAAAAGTTGGCAAATTAACTAATATTGTTGTAGCTACAATAGCCTAAGGATATAAGCCAGGCAAGATTTATTGGGAGACATAATACCTTTTATTAGATCAAGTGATGCAGCTAGAAAAAAAAAACAACAAGCAAGCTTTCAAATACAAAGCTTACTTCTAAGTTAATTAGTGTGCATATACATATATATGTACATAGGCCAAGCAGATGGAGTTAAAAAAAAGGCAGAACTATGTCCAAATTTAGTCTTTTTTGTTCCAATTTTACCGTAAAATTCACATCTTTCAGAAATCACTGCGAGGGCAGTGCTGCATCAGATGTATAATAATCAGTTCTGGGAGAACTGAGATTCTTGAGCCCCCATAGGCAGTGCTGAGAATTAAAAGCCACAATCTGTCCAGCTCCCTCTGTTTGCCAGTTGTAATTAAATAGACCTTCACAATTTATATTTTCTCCACAATATTTTGCATACAATTAAGGTTCTTTTAAAATCAATTTATCAAAACATGTTTGCCTTCTATTTATAGTACAGCAGGGTTTCCATTTGTTTAATTTAGTACCCAAGAGTTCACGCTGAAGACTGATGTTTGAGATTACAATAAACTGTTTGTTTGGAAATTGTAAACTGGCAGACATTCCTGACATTAAGAAAGATGCACCAGAAGTACATTCTGCTCACTATTTTCTGACAGTAAAAAAAGTACGTTAACTTATAAATAAAAGATTTAACCATGCTTGCGATTGCAAAATTTATGACTGCTTGCTCCTGCAAGTGTGTGTGGTCCAGTGGAATTCAATTCCCTGAACCAATCTTTTACAAACACACAATAAACTTCCTTCAGGCAAGAGAGCTGCTTTTTTTTATTTATGAGTATGTAGTTAATATTACAAGCAGCTATGAAAGGAAGAAAAAGGAAATCAGAACATGTGAAGCATCAGAACATTCCAAAATAGGTAAGCATAAATTTCAAAAGGAGGCTTTTAAAATTCAATAGAAAAAATATTCTGTTTTGGATACTGTCCAGAAAAAGAAATTTGCTGCTTTTGGATAATAAAAGATACTTTTACAACGCCAGTACCTTGGCATAATGATACAGTTCATAGTCATCAACACTCTTTCCCATACCGTTTCTAGCTGCATCTTTCTCATGAACACATTACGTGAACACAAAAGTAAGTGAAGAATGGAAACCTCAGCAAGTTTGCACAAATTCCTTAACTTGGTTCTCACGATACTAAAGGGCTGGAGAAAGCTGCAGGAGCGGAGCACTGCAGACATCAAAGCAGTCCTGACTAAACTGCACCACCTAAAAAGGTTGAACTCAAGCCAAAAGAAAAAAAACCCCGAACCTGAAAAAGCACCAGATCCAGGAATAATGAACACTTATTTCAATGGTGTAAGCCAGAATGAAGTTGTAGAGGATTAAATTTCATTTAATGGGACACTAGTCCTGAAAAAGTAGTGGTGAGATAGAATCCATGTAAATAAAACCAAATTTAGTCACCGTTTCTGTAGACATCTGAGCAATACTTTACCATCTTAGGAATGTTTCCTAACTTTCAACAGTTCCTTACTTAAAAATACAATTCCGTGCAAGGATTGTTTATCCTTAGGATCTAAATCCAGCACAAATTATCTGCACACTGTTCTGTATTGCACCACCTTGTGAAGTTTTTTCCACATGCATGTGAACTGTTCAAACGAGAGACCAAACACTATGTATGCACATCTGTGGTGTAGAACCATATTTTCTGAATAACTAATCACCAATTAACTCTTGTAATCTGCATGCTATGTTTAAAACAGTAGAAATCCATTCTCATTTCACGCTTCACAGTAACTTCCACTAGGAGGTTGCAGAACATCCCCCCACCCCCAATGCTACTCTAAGTAAGTCCCATCTGATACGATCCAAAGAAGCTTTACAGCAGCCAACCATCACCCACATGTCACCATCTGGAAAGAACGGTAGTGTACAGCTATTCCACAGTATCCACAAAGCTGTAGAGAAAAGAAGTATATCACACTAATCAGGTAGTTGTGGAAACTGTTTCTCATCGAGCATAAATTGGCAGTTGCTGCCCGAAGGAATCACCCTAGGTGTTTTGGAGTAAATTAAAATTCTTCTCTAAGAATTAGTCTGTGCAAAAGTCCTGCTGGGCAAACTGATTTTTCCATGTGCATTTTCCATCTCGCCTACATTCAGTTAGATTGTAGGGGATTTGAAATTTCTCATGGGATGATGTTCATTGAAAAAAGGTAATTGGGATAGCACAGCCTGTGAAGCTTTTGAGCAGTAAGAATAAAGGCAAATGTTCTGTTTGTATCACTAACATTGTAAAATGTTTGCACGGCTTTTAAAGTTTATTAGCCCAGCTGTAGACAGAAACACTAGGTAATTAGGTAGGTAAAAAAGACTCTCAGGTGTACTGTTGTATTTCCAATAACTGCATAGGAATCAAGTCCCATAATAGCACTCAGTGGTCTGTGGCATCTTTCATCCAAAGTGTATTTCACCCATCATGTTTATGACTGAAATGCAGTAACTGTGAAAAACTTAACAACTGCTTAATAGTGCCAAGCAACCAGGTAAAGTTTAGAGGGAGAAAGGAAAATTGGGTTTCAACTCACTTCAGTCAACAGCAACTTCAAGAAGAAAGAAATTATTAGGAGTTCACGTTTACCAGACCATCCAACTGGAGCCACTCTCCCTGTTACAAAGCATATAGCTGGATCTGTAATTAGTCAACTAGTTTTACCCAAGAGCTCTCTCTTTCAATGCCATACCAGCTCAAAACAGTTTACAGGTATGCATATCCCCATTTAAAATAATGGGGTTATCTACATTCTTAATTAGTCCAGATTTGAGTCCAGGTTTGTACCCAAGCTCCCAGCCTGCCTCGGCAGCTATGCTTAGTGCACTGATGGCTTCACAGTATTGTTTGCTCAGGAGAGAGCCAGCGTGACAAACTCAACTGAAGTTCAAGTTTCTATGCAGGGAACAGGTTTTAAGAGGCAGTGCTTTTAGATCCTGCCCCAACATGCTGTCATAAATTGTTCCCGTTTCCTTTTCAAAGACAAACAGGTCAGCTTAATTTGTGCATGGTTTCAGTCTCTTTAACTGTACACTGGAGCAGAATAAAAGAGAAACAATGAACTCTATTGTCAGTAGCAACTGAGCAGCCATGGATACTAGCGGCCCAGTGTCCGAGGCAAGTATCTGCCCATCCTAAACTGAACCAGCTGCTGAAGGTCAGGCCTGAGCCAAAGCCTAGATCTCACAATTAGGTCACACAAACAGCATAAATCACCAACAACTTGATGTCCCTTAGCTGAATATGCAAGAATTTGCTGTAATCCTGTTCAACTGCTGACAATCACTGGATCATACTCCTATTTTTCTACAGTTGGCAGAATTATTTGCATGCATTACAATATACAGAGGGCACAGGTTTGGCCATCTGGCCGTAGATGTCAAACTGAGATATTTTCCAGTGGCAGCATCTGGTTTCTCCAAAAAAACAGTGTGCTTGCAGCTTTGGGCCTGTTATATGGTAAGGCTACAGATGCATTATCTAGGCTGCCAGATCTCCTTGCATTGCCTTCTTTTGATTCATCTTTAACTCCCTAGTGTTTTCCTTGTTTGTAGGACTATGTACAAGCATATTTGTTTCAAAAAGGTCTAATAAGGAGCTAAAGCATATCCTATATATTTCACCATATGTGCTATATCACATTCATCCACCTGATACTTGAGCCAAAACTATTATATAGGGATGGGTTTGGAAGTGCTTAGCACTAGAAAGAAGACCTCATTAGCTTCTAACAGGTTTATAAAACAACAGTTCCCATACCAACATCACTTTCTAGTTCATCCAAGTTGTCTCCTGTCCGTATAATAGGTATAGATACTTCAGACACATGGAAAGAAAGAAAACTGGGGTCAAACATGATTCAGTTGTTTTGAACAGGAAAGCTATTTGTAAAACTGCTATTACATGAAAGAAAAAAATAAAGAAAGAAAAAGAATAACTAGTAAGTAAGAAAACCCAGCTAAAAACGATGATTCCTGTACTCTACATGAAACACACGAGCAGGAAACATGTGGTCCTGCATGGAGGCAGGAAAAAGCAGTCTGAGATCTTAATCTATAATTAACAGGTCATGGCACATCTTCAGCTGTGTAACAACTCTGGCCCTTAGGAGCTAAGAATAATACTTGTAATATATGGTATTACACAAGGATATCATTCAGACAGGTTACAAAGCTGTCTATACTTTCTAATATCTGGCACATGTCAAATATGAACAAAAGTTATACTGTTTCCTTAAGAAGGAGTTCCAATAAAAGAAAACACGAAGCCCAGAATTAAAGATTGAAGTCTCTTTCTATAAAGTCTCTGCAGAAACATGCCAAAGATTTTTCATACATCCTATGAAAAATTTCGTTTGGTGTGGCATCAATAAATGACAGATGTAGTTACGAGTTTGGAGGACCAGGAACTAGCTTGTAACAAAGACCAGGCAGAAAGTCACAAAAAAGAAGCTAGTGGCCAAGTCTAATTTTTCACTTGGAATTAGACCACGTCAGGCAGTAACATCTTTTTGAATCACCTTTCAGGCAGACATACATAGATAATTTTGTCGAAGGATCTAAAAGAATATACCTAACATTCATTCACGTCTTAACACTAACACAGCCCATAGGAAGATAAATTCTCTGCCTAATGCTGCCATGGCAGCACAGCATGTGAGAATGCCTGCAGTGATTGCTTATCCCAGACTATTCTCAAAATTAACTCAACTGTGTTCACAGGCTGTCGAGGTTTTACCCCAGCCAGCAGCTGAGCATCACACAGCCGCTCAGCCCCCCTCATCAGGAGGGGGGAGAAAATCAGAAGATTGAAAGTGAGAAAACTCATGGGTTCAGGTACAAGAGTTTAATAAGAGAAGCAAAAGCCGCGTGCACAAGCAGCAAAACAAGG
>VWZZ01007162.1:1263-18264 GCA_013399095.1 Psophia crepitans
CAGGATGCCGTTGGCCTTCTTGGCCACCTGGGCACACTGCCGGCACATGTCCAGGTGAGCGTCACCCAACTCCCCCAGGTCCTTTTCCTCTACACAGCTTTCCAGCCACCCCGCCCCCAGCCTGTAGCGCTGCCTGGGGTTGTTGTGGCCAAAGTGCAGGACCCGGCCCTTTGTCACAATAAACCTCATCCCACTGACCTCTGCTCAGTGATCCAACCTGTCCAGGTCCCTCTGCAGAGCCATCCTACCCTCCGGCAGATCGACACTTCCCCCCAGCTTGGTGTCGTCTGCAAGATTTGCATATACCTCTCCTGTTTTAAATAATATTTTATCCCTTCTGATCTCTTCCATTGTCCCTGCCTTCTGTCTCTCAGCTCCTGCTGTTATTTGTAATACACTTTTTCTGCAAGAGCACAATCAGTATATGAAAATCTGTTTTCAAATTTTATTTTTGTTTCTGTCACTTAGCACACTGTGCCACTAAACAAACCACCACTGTCTCAGAAGTTATCTTGTTAGAATGAGACCCTTTGCTGCTATAGTTTGAAATCTTAAGAAGAAACCGCAAAAAATGTTATGTAATATCTTGCTTCACTTGGAGGTCCTTACATGTCTTGTACTCGATTAGAGGTGTGTAGTAGAATCAAAGCTAAAGCAGGATAAGGAGGTCTACTAATTGACTGAGGTAAACTACAGCCTACCAGTAGGGAGCAAGGCTATTTACAGCTAGGTAGCCATATCAGCAGTACCATATAACGTTAGGACTCCTTATATATTGGCTTCATAAACACCAATTTTAGGTGTGCAGATTTTTATGATTTTATATTAATGAAAATCTTAATCTTTTTTCTTCTTTTGTCCCAAGTTGCATAAGTGTCTATAAGAAAGTGCATGCATGCATGTTGTTGTGAATATGCATATAACCATCACATCAAAGACCTGATGTTATAGTCCAGATGCTCAGTGAACCGCTGTGAGACATTATCTTTTCCTGTACAAGTTCCCTTTTGTCCATTCTATATCCTTAAGTGTGAGCAAATGCCTGTCATGACCCTGTTCTGTGCTGGTCACCATCCCAACAGTTACTGTTCTTGTAGACCATAATTTCTGACATATGATGAATTGCAATACAGTTCATTGAACTAGTGGCTGAACATTATCTCTCCTTTCTCCCCTTCCTGCCAAAAATCCAGTGTTAAAATTAGAGCATATAGTATTCTGATTTGTATACTGTAATTTCATGTGATTCTGGAACAGTTAACTTCAGTTATGTACAATAACTACCTTTCCCTAACAATGAATTCACAATAGACCCTTTACTATCTGCATATTTGGCATTGTTCACCAAACTCAACAGAAACCTCAGAAGTGCTTTTTAAGGCTTTCAGCATTTTAATTTTGCAAAAACTTATAGCATAATATTAATATGTTCACTATCTTCCCAAAAACAATGCTTTTATTGAATTAAAATTAGCAGTACTTTGAGTATTTGGTCCAGCTATTGTTTTGTTTATGAAATGCAATATACTTCAGAAACAATAAGAGCAATGTGGAGATATTTCTGAGAAATGTGTATCATCACCATTACAATGTGCTTTTGAGTAGGCACAGTGTAGCATGAAAGCACTCAGTTGATCTGCTTGAATATGTTTTTAACAGCCCACACCTTCGGAAAATTTGGACAACTCATTCTAGCTAACAGTTTATTCTCATTACCAGGGCTGGTATAATATGCAAGGACAACTGCTATTCAGAATGGTCACACCTCGGAACAAGCACAGAAAAGCTTTAAGAGAATACTTGGAACGGAGACTGGAATCAGGCATTATATATATATTTTCTATACTGTGCTCTGCAATTAGATGACCTTAAGGTGAGCCTCCACTATGACTTTTAAGATGAGTGTCACCTATCCTATGGAGCTTTCCATACTCCTAAGAATCAATTATTTTGCAGTTTAGATTATTATCTATGATCCCATCTGATCATTGCATCATAGATCAATTCTGTCACTCACACTGTCAGTCTGTCTCTGTTGAGAATAAAGTTGATCATTCATCAGTTTAAATTATGCCTTTGTTCACTAATTCCCTGTAATTTCCTTTGCTATATGAATTTTCTTCTGAGAATGGGCAGTTTATTTTCAATTTATATGTTACGTTTGATTTCACACATTAAAATACTAAGCATTTCACTTGTCTCTGTCATAGCTTTATAGTACTGAAAATCATCTCTCCGCGTAAACTAAATACACTCTTTCAGCATGCACACACACATCCTCACCATGGCGTTAATGTATTTGTAGTAATCCGGGTGTTTGAACTCTCCAAACATACATGTAAATAGGATGGACACAATGTTCAGGTATTTTCAAAGCACTGTTTTATATTCTTAAGAGAAGTCTTAAAAGTCATGTAATTTGTTATAAAGAGACTACTCAAATAGATTTATATAGATTATGTATATTTATATACATTTTTATATGTTTATATGTATCTTTATATTATAAAGCGATTCTTTATAGTAGTGTAAATTACTATTTCTACTGAAGTTCCATGTTGCCTGGAGAAATCTTTTCACAAACTTTCCCCTGACATTTACAATATTAATTACGTTAGTATTGAAGCTTTTGTTTCAGTAAAAAGGCTACTAACATCTATTTTCATTGTAGGTGTATACCTTCTTCAAAGTATAATAAATGTTCACTTTTCTACTTGATTTTACACTTTTAGAATGCATCTCATCAAAGCATATTAAAATGCCAAGTGTGAGGCAGAGGTGAAACCAATCTGCACACTAGGTTTAATATTTTAAGATATTTTATCATGTCTTGTCTTGTTTAATTATTTCCTGTGGAGGATTTTAATATCACATGACTGCATATTTCTCAGATCAGTTTACTTCATCTCAAAGGGAGGCAGCTGTACTAAATAAAGGGCAGACATAGTTTTTTAGCTCTAAAGTGTGTCTTCGACCGTGAAGAAGGACTTCTGGTTACACTTCTCTTCATGAACTTGAAACGCTTTCTAGATGCCAGCTTGATCCATTATAGCAAGTAGTTTTAAGGGATTTTAAAAAAATATCTCTTAAACTTGCAACTTTTTTCACTCCACTTTATTTGTTTATTTTTCCTGTTCGTGTTACACTTGGCAAATCACTAGCCTCCTCAACGGTTGTTCTATTTCCCTCTGTTGTACTTTTCCATTTTTCTTAGGCACATTCTTATTTTTAGCTTGTCTCATAAGAAAATAAGTCTTATCAATTATATTGCCAGGGGGTTCTGACATTAATATATTTTTGACAAAATTTGATATCGATGTCTAAGCCTGAAAAAAGACATTGCAAAAAGAGTTAACAAAATAAATATTTGAGTGAAGGAAAAGTAAGTTCATGATGCCTTTAGAAAAACACAGCTTACAAGAACTCAGATTTTACAAGACACTGAAAAAAAAAATAATTGGAAAGACATTTTAAGACTTCCAAACACATGAAAAGTCTTCAAGCAGTATTACAACTATAAAAATCTAACCACAAGATACAAAACCATATGAAAAACATCTTAATGATCTCAAATTTTTTTGGTGTTGTTTTTTTTTCCCTATGAAGCTCCTATATTTAACCTAGTTTTTTCATGACAGTTAATTATACTAAGGTTTTCTCTTTGCTCTAAGTTTCTTTGGCCTTATATTGATCAACGAGAGGACATGATTTAAACAGTTTGAACAAAACTTATTTTCTTTCCCCTTTGTTCTTTCATAATACTCTAGACAAGAGAGCCTGAAATACAAACAAGTCCTGAATTTTGTGAAAATTCCTGCCCTAGCTCTTTCTGGATGTCTAAGACATACTATAGATGGATTTGAAGTTTAGGATTTGAGCTGAAACAGACTGCTGATTTTTTTTTTATTATTTTTCCCTTCCCCAAAGGGAAGGAATGCAAAGAACACTTTTCTATTCATTAGTATTGAGTATAACTAGTTGAGAAGGAATGTGTATACATGTGAATTGCCTTTGAGCTCTCTTCTTTCAATCAATGTTCTCAAGTGAAAATGCTAAGAAAATAATTGTGTCTGAATGTCTGCCACCCTCAGGTTATCTTTTAGATCAAATGCTGTTATTCTATATTTGAAAAAGTTGCCAAAGAACATTCATACCATGAAAAACATGTTGAAGTACATAGATAAAAAGAAGGATCATCTTCTCATGTTTAGGAGTTTGTTGTCATTTGATTTTGGACTTAATTTGTATGATTGTACTAAAACATAATCCAAAGCTAAAACCTAAACTGGCAGTGTGGTTATAAAATAAAATTCTAACATTTAGCAATAGTTTGACCAAATTGAAAACCACAAATTTACTATCACATTTTTTTCAGGGAAAAACTGTAGAAATGTTATATGAGCTTATTACTTTTAAGAGAAATTATTTACATGTAACTGATAATAAAAGTAATTATAGGTCTTGAAATGAAAAATCACAGTGTTGTGCATTTTTACAAGTGAAATCAACTGTTGATTTAACAATTACCATGCAGTTTGGCAAATCTAAAATATAGCAAATTCTGTCTTGAAGTGTAGAAGTTTAGCCCATAGCTTGATGACTGCTTATACAAGCTCAGTGGATTCTGCTAGCTTTGGATCTGAAAAATTCATGTTGATGTATTCATGTCAGCATTTAAAGAGTGCGTTTTACTGTACCCAGTTCCCAAAGGAATAATTAATATCTCAACATAGATCATCTTTGGCAGATGAAATCCTGTTTTTCACATGGCATCTTAAGCTATTACATTGTGCAGGTGTTAGAGGAGCAAAAGGTTCATCAGTTTCAATGTTTGACACATGTGAGTGATGCCCAGGGGACTTGAGAGACAAAGTTGGAGAAACCTGCTCTCACTGGTTACAGTGCTCCAAATTGTTAATGGTCTCATTAGGCGTACTACACAGAATGCGTGACTTATTAACTGTGGCCTCTCCTACATGAAATTGCCCTCATAGATTTGTTACTCTTTGAAGGAGTTTCTTAAACATCAAATAATTTTAAATCCATGAAGTCATTTGTGGTGTAGTATCACAATATTATCACCAGAGACGCTGCTGTAATGTAAGATCTACCTTGGTATTTTTAATGATACATTCTGAATAACATCACAAATGCACTGTCTAGCTTAATATTTTAAATATTCTTTTTTAAAAAAAAAATGGAACAATTGGCTAATTTTCTATTAAATTTGATTATTAATCACTTCTAAAAAGTTGACAGTGAATTTAAAAATCAATTCTTTGATTTTTGGTTGGGTTTGTTTTTTTTTTCCCCCACAGAATTTTTGGCTAACAGGCTAAATTTCATCTGATGCCTCTGTATTCCTCAGAGTTATATGAAAAAAAGTTGCAAACAAGATTAGTGAATAACATCCTGGCTAAAATTCAAAAGTAATATGTATCTCTCCTGACATTTGTTTACCTATTCAATACATTCAACTATTCAGGTAAATGTATTTTTATTATTTTTGTATTTTTAACTAGTGTATCTACCAAACAAAACCAGATTAATTTTTAGCATTTAAAAATATCTTTTTTAATCAAAGAAATAAATGTGAGAAATTTTTGCTTCAGACAAAAAGTTTGAGAAAAATTATAGGAAATTTAAAAATGAATGCATAAGGGGTTTATATCTGAAATTTTAAAGTAGCTTTACCTACAGCTGTCATCAAGTACTCCAGAAAAATAAGTATTTATATAAATAAGTATACAGATAAACCAAAAAGATATTTTTTTTTGCTAAAAGAAAAGAAAAAAGGAAAATTAATTAAAATTCAGGAGCATTTCAGGTGCATGTGAAACATCATTTTTTTCTTTTTTATTTTTTTCATGTCATTTAAATACTTAGTACAAATGTGTCAACCACTTTTATAGAGCAGGAAGATCATAATTTAAGCTGTCAAAGGGTGAAATTATTTTGAGAGGTTTCATCAGCAGGGAACTGGAAACAGTTTAACGTAAGAGTGTCTGCAATTAATAGAGTTGTATCTAGCTGGAGGGTTAATTTATTGTGCTACTGTTGTCTGTCTTTCTCTTTAACACTCCCACTCCCCCCCACATTTTGGAAAATTCCTTTCATTAATCCCATGTGTCCTTAATAAAATAAATCAGCAGGAAGAGTTTACAGCGCAAAAAGGTATTACTTTCTGTTTTTCTTTTCCAGTTATAAATGAATTAAGCTTTTCAGGTCAAAGAGTAATTTAGTCTCAAGAGTATGCATCTGAAAATAAATGAAGACTGTTTACACCGTATTTCTGATAATTTAAATTATTTTCAATTTGTTTTTAATATGAATATTGAGAATTTGTCTCTCAAATAAAAAAAAAACAAAAACCAAACAACAAACAAAACAAAACAACTCTTTTTTCCTGTAAGGGTTGGTGTTTAATTTTGTATAAACAAGGTTGTTTTGGACTACAAGAGTTATATGTTTTTTTCTCAAATAAATCAAACTTTCAGAGAGACAAAGAATGAATGTCAATGAAGAGATTGTGCCACTTAAAATTCTCATATAAGGGAATTAGATTCCCCAGATCTCTAATACACATTAATATCCTTCCTATTGCTTATGAAGTACAGGTTCATTAGGATAATGAAGTCAGGTGAGTAGCCCTGGAAGAATATGTATCTGAGAATCAGTTTTCTGAAATCCCTGTTACAATTCACTGCTCATTCTGCACTATATTTGCATCAAGAAAGTGTCTACTAAAAAATGTTTCTTTTGTTATTACTGATGTAGTTCCTCTGTTAAAACAGGGAATACTAAGAGCAGGTGTGGGGGTGCTGCTGTATTTCCTATACACTTCACCACTCTCATCTCATTTCTAAAGCCCACATCAGAATTTTCCTCCTGACAAGATTCTTTGTATTTTCAATCAGCACATGCAAAGTGGTGAAGAATTCTGACAGCTTTCAGCCTCAACACAAGGAATGGATCCATCCTACACATTATCTACAAAATTTAGTTTATGCCAGTGTGAAGAAGTAATTGGACAAATTAAATTAGATGCAGGAAGTAATGTGGCTCCAGCAGAGAAAAAATTAGTCAAGTAGCAATGTTAAAAATAATATGTGCATTTATAAGATTGCATAAACTAAATTTTTTTAGCTATGGATATTGGTGGCTATTTTGTAAGTTTTGAGAGGATTTATAGAATAACTAGAGGGCATATTTTGAAATAGCTAATAGAAGACAAAGTAGATGAAAAATATTAATTAGTTTCAATAAATTTGGAATTGTTAATTTGCTGCAGATAGTCTTCAACTAGAAATAGTAGAGCTTTATTTGTTTGATTTTTGAATTATGCAGAACAATATAAAAATTAATGTTGAGGAAGTCCTATGTTGGTCTTGATCGCCTTCTGAAAATGTGAATAGGAAAGGTCATATGGTCTTACTGTTGGTTAGAAATTCTTGATCTGTTTTTTTAGAAAGCAAGATAATGCATTAGTTACTAATTAAACTGATTTTTCTCCTATCCCTCCACACACTCCCTCTCCCCATTGTTTGTGAGGGTAGAAAACGAAGCTATGCCTACTGGATCTGTCGGTTTTCCCTTTTTGTCCTTTTTTTCATTTCAGTAGAAGAAGGAATCCTGAGCATAGAAAGTCATCCTGAAGTAAGAACTAGGCTTTCAACTCAGTATTTCAGTATTTTCTAGTTTTCTGCCAAGGGCTTGCTTGAGGACCTCATCCTGTCTTCCTGTTGTTAGAATGGCCCTCAGCATGCTTATATTGCTTCCCTTTTATAATTCATAACAAGTAACAGTATAAAAAATACTGCCAATGATTTTATTTGCCACTTGATTATATTAATCATGGTTATTATCTAGATCTGAAAGGCATCTTGAAAAGAATGCACTGTGGAACCAGGGCAAATAGATTAAGGAAGCTCAGAGATACATATAATGATTTGAATAATAGGACCTACACTTTTTTTATGGCTTTACTTGACAGTAAGAGTACTTACTATTTTGCTGTGATGCATTTAAACATGTTCTTTTTTGAGTGACAGTTTAGTTCACTTGCATGAATTAAACCAGAATTTCAGAAACCATATGATAACCTTGAGCTCATTGTTACATAGACCTCAAGCACTGAAAACTGGGTTAAACAAAGAACTAAAAATAAAAGACTACCAGTGAGATAATGTAACTAATTTACAACAACAACAATAAGAAGAAGAAGAACAACTAATAATAGCCCAGGAACCTACATGAAATTCATATTAGCTAAAAAGATCTACCAAAATGAAATATTTCAAAATTTTTATCTTTGGATGAAGAGAATTCAGACCCAAATGAGAAGGAATGAAAGACAGAAGTTGGTAGAATGAAATGCGGAAAAGACTTTTGCAAAGGGAGGCAAAATATTCGATGTTGAAACAAATATCATAAATAAGCATAGTCATCATACAATTTTAGGAATGCATAGATTTACTCAGGCAGAGGCTGCTAGCCTGTCGTTACAGTCATACGTCTTTGTTGTCCGAATACAATTAAATTTGGGATCTGTCTGAGTATGGAACAATTATTTTTGAAAGTCTTGGTGGTCCTACTGAAATTGATTTGGTTTTCAGCCTTTACTGAAGATTTTTTTTTTCACCTGACTAGAAAGGCCAGGTCATTTCATACCACAGGGCCTTTCTACTTAGACTTCTTGACTCTTCTGCCAGTAAACAAAGAATGAAACATCTTTTCAATGCAAGTGTGGATCCGACAAATGAAAATACTGTTATGTCCATAACATCTGAATGAAATGTGACAAGTGCTATCATCCTGTGTTTTGTCTGGTTGGTTCTTTTTGGGTTTGGAAAGCATTTTATAAAGATAGAAAGAGCAGGACTTTTTTTTTGTGTTTCTTTTTATTCAGTGCCAGTTAGTAGTGCAGAAGAAAATCTCAAGCAGATTGAAAGCACTGCTTAAAATATCCTATAAGGTCAATCCCTTAAATATAATTATAACCATAAACCAATTTATTGCTATATACTATATTCTGTGTACAATGTACTGTGTTTTGTGTATTGTAAAGTCTCTAAGTACCCCAAATAAAGATGATTTTCATGTGCTTTGTGGTCAGTACTACCAGTGTTTTGGGGATTGCATTTCTTCCCCTCCATCCATCTCTCATAGATGAGGTTTAGGTTTCTGTTTTGTGTGAAAAGCCATAGTTTTGAAAGGTTCAGCATTCAAAGATAGATAACAAAGTGTAGAGTTGTGTGGGGTTTTTTTTTTAACTGCAATACTCTTCACCAAATCACGATGACCTTCTGGAAGTTTCCATTAAAAAATTAAATCTCAGTATCTCATACTCTGAACATGAATGTAAACTCTTGTTTATAAGTAAGCACAAATTTAAAATTCCTCCTTTACTGTAGCCATTAGTATTGTAGCAGTGATTAGGAAAATGAAAACCTCCTTTAATACTTTAAAAAAGGGCATATGATAATAGTTATATACACAATTGTTAGATCAATAAATTATGATTTTTAGTTATTTCAGATAGGACTAATTCTTCTTGAAGTAACATATTTGAAATCCTGCATCTCTTAATAGAGAAAGTTCTTGACTTAGAATTTACAATATACCACCAACAGCAATAATAAATTACATCCAGTTACAGAGTTGCTGATATTTTTAGACACCTATTGTTTAAATAAAAAACCTTGTAAGAATAACCTTTTATAATACCTTTGTAAAATTAAAGAATAGGTTTTGTGCAATAAAATCATTTTTCCATTTTAAAACTGTACAGTAAAAGCTTAAAATCTTATATTTTTAGTAACCTTTTGATTAAGAATGATACCTGAGTGATTGAGAAAT
This sequence comes from Psophia crepitans, assembly GCA_013399095.1. NCBI lineage: Eukaryota > Metazoa > Chordata > Aves > Gruiformes > Psophiidae > Psophia > Psophia crepitans. The sequence continues at coordinate 11,122 of VWZZ01007162.1, forward strand.
TGCAGTTCATTGTATGAGAAATGGCATTTCAGTCTTTAAGATCTGAACAGAACTTATTATAATTATATTCTAGTTTTAATTCCTGATTTATTATATCTGCAAATATATTTCTACCTTAATGCTAATTTTTACAATTTATCAATTAAAGTATGTTTTTATTCCAGTAGCTTTATTTCATATTGGTAATATTAATATTTTTAAATAATAAGAAGAATAATTATTTTGAAAGCAAAAGTAATATTTTTCATAAACACTATCTTTTGATAGAAATACCTTTATTTCTATCTACTTCTGTAGATACCTGTACTCTAAGCCATTGTTTTCTTCAAAGACTAGCAGACTGCATAAACAAACCTTGCATTATTTAGTAGTCATTACTAAGTGTTAAAAACTTTGTCCATTTGGCTATATCATTCTGGCTTATGTAACACCATAACATTAAGATACTGTAAACAGTTACTTGAATATGCCTGTATCATACACTAATTTTCGTTTAAGCTTCACTGCCTCATAACAACATCCAACAGCAAGGGGAGCTCTAAGACAAGTTGGAGTAAATGGAGAAACTTGTGAAAGAAGATTAGAAATATTGTCAGGAAAAGATAGAGTTTTGAGACAAGATTTGGAATGGGGGAGGGACATAGCTGTTATTCACTATAAGTGAGGCAGCCAGAGGTGTTTACAAAGTACATGAAAAAGAATAAAAAAGTGTAGGAGACTAAGAGAAGCAGCCAAATGACTAAATAGAAACGATCCAAGCACTTTAAAAAAATCAAGCTCACAATGTGAGATGTGCCAGATAGATAGCTAAGAAAAACTCCTAGATATAATATAGTGTGTAGAAAGTGGTTGAAATAAGTAGTAAATCAGGTGTAGACTGATAAATCCAGGATATAGTAACACCTATGAATTACAAATACAATTTACTTTCAAGTAAGTCTGAGGAAAAGGCTATATGAAGGGATGTTATACTGATTTTCACTCACAGGCATGGAAAATATATTAGGTCATTTTGTCTGCCCAGAACTAGTCTTTCATAAACATGCTGAATCGGTTCATTTTTTACAGCATTCTTCGTATTAAGTTCAAGACGGTAACTTCTGATCCAAATCAGAAAAAGTCTGTGATCTAGCAAGCACTAGATTTATAATAGCCTATTAATTATCATTGTCATCAAGGTTCTAGCTGGAACATTTTAAGAACGCTTTCTGTTATTTAGATCTGTATCTAGCATGTAGGTAATTAAATAGTAGAGGACTGTGAGATATTAATTACACAAAATCATTTGGCATGTACTAATTTTGAATTTATTTCACTCATCCAGAAAAACAAGATTTATTTTCAGCCACTGCAACCTGTATTGTAGGATTTAGTAAGCACATACTTTCTCATCAAAGGCTGTCTAGTTCACAAAGGCCACATGCTTGTGCATATGCAAATGTATAAGTAGAAATATTTGCTATATAACTCTAATGATAGATAAGATTTGTTACTGCAATGTAATTTTTTTGTATATACTCTGGATCGAAGTGGAAAGCTTTTTTCAAGGCAAGTAAGACTATGGAAAACTACACCTGGAACAGAAAGGAATATATAGCTGTGTCCCATTTTAGTACTTGGACCATCAATTAATGCTGACAAAGTACATTTACACTGTAGACTGCTTTGTTATTAACATGAACAGATAAAACTTCTCAGCGTGATGCAGCCTAAACATACTGGATTGAAAATCCAGTGCTTTTCATAAAGTCTGGCGAAATTAATCAAAGATTGAGAAACAAATTAACATCCTGAACAGAACACAAGTTGCTAGACTGTGATTTGTATGAATTCTGCTGAAAAGGTTTTGTACACTTTGTCCCAGACCTTTCCTATAGCTCCTCCACTCAGCTCAGGGTAAAAGGATGTCTTTATTTTCACTCAGACTTCATAGCCCAAGCTGAACAGGTCAAGAAAACTTTACCTTTGGTTTATATACTTGAAATATTAGATTAATTCAATATAATATTTTTTTTATTTTTCTCCTCTCAAAATACAGTACATTAGTAGTACTATCAGATTTATTGGAAATGGACCATATGATGCCGTTGAGCTTAAACAGAAGAGTCCGCAGAATAAAGAGATATGTTCTTGTACAAATCAGCTAAATTAACATGAGTTATTAAATCTTTTTCCAATGCATTTGATAGTTCTCCTTCCAGAGCACTGTCATTTCATGAATGATTCCAGTGAATTTTTTTAGCCAACATTCATATTATTAGAATACATACTAACCTTGCCCCTGCAGCTAAAAAGATTATGTTAAATTTACTAAAATTAGTTGAGCATACTATTCTGTTAATGGCCAAACTCATCGTTCTTATACTGTCTGTTCTTCTATTTATATTAGCACAAATTTTTGCCCAAGAAAGGAATTCTTTTTGTTTGATGTCTGAAAACTGTATAACGACTTTTTTTTTTCCTTGGCTATCAATACTCAGTTTTGGCAGAATAAGAAAGCAAATTTGATTAGAAAATAAAGTTACAAGTAATGAACAACAAAAGTAAATAACAAATTCTAATCAAAATTAAAAGTAACTTGTCTCACATTCAAGTCAAACATTTATTTAAAGAAAACCAACATCCTCTGCAAAATATTGTATACAGTTCTATTTAAAGAAAAAGGAATGTCCTGCCACAAAGCATGAATGCCTTCACTTTACAGTGAAGATGAGAGTGAGAGTTTATTTTAAGCCTGTGGGAATTATTAACTAGAAATGTTGAGCACTAATCTTGCAGTACACAAGTGTGAGTGGTAAGCAGGAACAAAAGGTTCAATTAGATAATTTCTTTTTTCCCCAAGGAAATGTGTTATAGAGAAATGTATGTGTACATTTATACGAAAAAGTATATCACTTTCTTCCAGCTAAACAGAAATAGAACATTTTGGGCTAATACTTCTGACTACCTTTAAGTTTCTTAGCTACTAGTAGTTTCTGGCAGATACTGTAGAATGTGTCATAAAAGAAAATGTTTAGGGTGAGTTTAACTGAAATTTTGTTACATATTCAGAATTTATATCCCACAAAAAATGATTAGACTCATGCTAATTTGTACTAGATGAGAATACTTCTGTGAATGCCAGTTCAAAATGATCAAATACGTATGAGATATAGCCATCAGTTTGATGGTAGTGGCCCTAAGTAGGGTAGGTTGCCCTAGTTTTAATACATTGGCTTGATACAGTAAAATAATCTGGGATATATTTATATGAAAATGCACTATATCATAAGTGATCTGAGGTTTTCCATTTATAAAGATCTTACCATGTACTCTGTAGGTCTGACTTATCACAGGGTTAAAATTGATCTCCATGAAGCTGTGATGAACGTATCAGAAAATATTCTCTTAGACCAAAGTTGTTTGTTTTGATTGACTATAGTGGGTTTGGGTTTTTTGTTTGTTTGTTTGTTTTTGTCATCCTGGTAAGACTATAGAAAAGATTAAAATCTGTGAAAAATTCCAGGTGATATTTTGATTCAAAAAAATTTCACAATAGTTGAGAATATACTTTACCTTCGCTTTATCTCCTAATGATAAGAAATATGGTTCTAAACAGGAATGGTAGCAAATTAATTCATCAGCCTAATAAGGAACTCTCATTACTATGGTGTGTTGATTCAAACATATTTCCAAAAATCAAAAGACTGAGCTTTCTTGTTACTAAATGTCACCAGGCAGATGACTTCATAAATCTTTCATTAATTTATTTTAAACGTCCATTGACTTCATTCAGCAGTAGCCTTAAATTTGTATGTGATTCTATTTCAGAAAGAAGATAAACTGATATTTTGACAATATTTCTATATATAATAAACAAAATATCTAAAATAATGTTTCACTCATGGTTAGATGCCCAACCTGACACGTCTAAACTTAAACATAAATACATTGAGTCACAGTAACACTGTGACCCATCCTTCACGGAGGCAGCTAAGGACTATCAAAATGTTGACAAATATTTTAGTTATGAAAAAGAAACTGAATGTGACAATGCGTGAATTCAATCAAAACCAAGGAAGTTAAGGAGGAATATAGCTGCCCATGAGCGGTGTTACTAGGATGAACTATGTCTGGTTTTGAAATTCCCACTAAAGGTGAGGAAAAAATTTGAAAGGCTACTTCCAATTTTAATTGGAGTCTTTTAAGCTTTATTCAATCTTAATCAAGCCTTTTAATCTCCACAATGTATTAATGTGATAATTTTACTGGAATATTAAAAGGTCCAGATTTTTTTTATCACAGCCTGATTGTACACAACTGAGACGGAATTATTTGTTTTAAATTTCTATATCATAAACTATTTAGAAAATAAAAATACTTAAAAATATAAAGCAGGAAAAAAAAAGTTTGACAGATTTAACAAATTCCATCATTCCTACTCTCTATTTCTATACTGGAGAATTTGTTACTTGCCTTGGAGAGTTTAACTGACATAAAATCCCATTACATGTGAAAAGAACTACATTAAAAAGGTATATATCTTGAGATTGTTTCATTTATTTGTTTATGTGGGCGGAAGCTGGGCTTTTTATTTGTATATTTAAAGCCTGATCCAAGGTTCATACAAGAGCTGGTGAAAAATGTATTTTTGTATTTTTTTTTCTCCCGCATATAAGCAAGTAAGCAATCTCCTGGTTCAGTAACTGTAAAGCAGCAGACACTACTGCAATCTAGATAGCCATAACTGAATCCTGACTTTGCTTCAACGGCCTTGAAAACTCTAGCTTGGGCATCTCTGCTTTCCACTGAAAGGTGTTTCTGCAGGAACCTGGTTCCTCCTGAACCATTTCAGGATTCTTAAACTCTCTGGTAGCGTATACCTTTCCAGTTAGCTCAAGTGATGAGCTTAGGATGCCTCTCATCCTCTCATAAACTTCTTGCGTGATAACAACCGTCTAGGGAGACTTCTCTGGCCAAACCAGTTCTGATGGCTGCCAGCGTAGTGGCAGAGTGCCTCACTGTCAGTTGAGTCTCCTGAATTTGAGCAATCCTCGGAGACTAAGCCAGTAGAACCCTTTAACATTCCTTATAAATACATATTAGCTCGTCTTAAAAGGTCTTTACTGCCAGGGAAAATTGGAGACCAATTTTTACTTAGTCATAGGCACTGTTAAGGAAATGGTTACTAGATTTGAAAATAGAAATACAGACAAACAAGATAGTATGGCCTGTGTAGGCAGGCGCTGAAAGAAAATATTATTTGTGATGTTGTTAGAACTGGGACATGAATAGATTAAGTCATGTCTCTAGGCAGAGTCTTCCTGCATAGGCATAATTTCTTAGAGCTTTGTTCCAGGGCACAATTTTCTTCAATGATGAAGCTGTTGTCAACCTCTGAAAACATATTCCTAACCTGGCATGGAGATTTGCCTCCCTCTTTGCTCTGACTGTACAACTACTTGCAAAGTCACATTGCCATATTCCATAGTACGTAAATACTACCTCTCTGCACTCTTAATGGAGAGTTATTTTTAAACTGAATCAGTACAGTAATTTTATTGAAAGATGTTATGCACAGAGGGCAGTGATGTGAGACATGTAACTAGAAGTCACTAGGAATGAAAGGGCTGAGAACTTTCAGAGGACAACTCACTAGAGAGAGCGTATTGATAAATAAACTCTCAGAAATTTCTCATCTGTCTCTTTTTTACTTATTAGACAGCACACTGAATGCGCATGCATTTCTGTGTGTTTCCCTCTGCTTTTCTCTGTGCAGGTGGAGCGTAGAGTCTAGTTCTGGTCTCCCAAGTACAAGAAAGATATGTACATACTGGAGCAAGTCCAACACAGGACAACAAATATGATTAAGGGACTGGAGCATCTTTTGTAAGAGAAAAGGCTGAGAGAGCTGGAACTGTTCCAGCTCTGGAGGAGATCGGTCTCAGGCAGCATTCTATTGATGTGTTTAAATACCTGATGCAAGGGAATGAAAGAGAGGGAGCCAGATTCTTCTCAGTAGTGCACGTTGATGGGACATGAGGCAATGGGCACAAATTAAAAATGAGTATATTCCATCTGAGCACAAAAACCAAAACAATTTATTTATTTATTTACTTACTGTGAGGGTGGTCAAACACTGGATCAAGTTACATAGGCAGGTTGTGGAGATATTCAAAACCCAGATGGACACAGTCCTGCGCAGTCTGTTGTAGGTGACCCTCTTCAAACAGCATCATTAGACCAAATGATCTCAGGAGTTCCCTCCCAGTCTCAATTATTCTGTTAATCTTGACCATTTATTTTAGATAGCTGTTAATGATTATTTTGTTAATTACATATTGCTTGTCTTTGACATGCAAAGGTGATTTTTGAAATGCAAAGTCCTTTCTGGACAGGTGTAAAATACATTATCATCTAGTTTGCTAATAAACAAACTTTATTTAATTTATATAGTACAAGTATGTTTTTTCTACTAAGAGAGCATAAATAATTCGGAACTCTTACTAAAATTTTTGGCCTATAACTTTTCATTATTGTGGTGGGTTGATCCTGGCTGGAGTCCAGATGCCCATTAGAGAAGCTTTATCATCCCCCTGCTTAACTAGACAGGGGAGAAGTGGTATAACAAAAGGCTCATGGGTCGATGGGTCGAGATAAGGATAGGGAGAGACTGTTCACCAACTACTGTCATTGGCAAAATAGACCAGACTTAGAGAGGAATTAATCTGATTTATTACCGAGCAAAACAAAGTAAAATAATGAGAAATAAAACCAAATCTTAAAACATCTCCCCCCACCTCTCCCTTCTTCCTAGGCTTAACTCCAATCCTGATTTCTACCAGCGGCACAGGGGGACTGGGAATGGGGGTTGCAGTCAGTTGATCACATGTTGTTTCTGCCGCTTATTCCCCCTCAGGGGGAGGACTCTTCTGCTCCTGTGTGGGGTCCCTCTCATGGAAGACAGTCCTCCACGCTCCAATGTAATTCCTTCCCACAGGCTACAGATCTTCACAAACTGCTCCAGTGTGGGTATCTCCCACAGGGTGCAGATCTTCAGGAGCAGGCTGCTCCAACGTGGGTCCCCCATGCGGTGTCAAGTCCTGCCAGCAAACCTGCTCCAGCATGGGCTTCTCTCTCTATGGGTCCACAGGCCCTGCCAGG
>VWZZ01007162.1:18922-124101 GCA_013399095.1 Psophia crepitans
CAAAACCTTGCTATGCAAACCCAAAACAATTATATATTTGTCCTAGTTTTGGCTGAGATAGAGTCAGTTTTCTTCCTAGCAGTTGGCACAGTGCTGTGTTTTGGATTTAGTATGAGAATAACGTTGATAATGCACTGATGTTTTAGTTGCTGCTAAGTAGTCCAGACAATAAGTCAAGAGCTTGTCAGCTTCTCATGCCCTGCCAGTGAGAAGGCTGAGGATGCACAAGAAGCTTGGAGATAGCACTGCCAAGACAGCTTATCCAAACTGGCCAAAGGAATGTTCCATACTGTATGACATCATGCTCGGCATATAAAGGGTGGTGAGTTGGCCAGGGAGTGGCAATTGTTGGTTGGGTGTGGGCTGGGCATTGGTCAGTGGATGGTGAGCGATTGCACTGGGCATCACTTGTTTTGAGTATTCTAGTAGTAGTAGTAGTATTGTTATTGTTGTTGTTGTTATTATTATTTTCCCTGTTTTCTGTACCATTAAACTGTCTTTATCTCAACCCACAAGTTCTACCTTTTTTTCCGATTGTCTTCCCCATCCTGCTGGGGAGGGGGGGGTGAGGAGTGAGTGAGGAGCTGCGTGGTGTTTAGCTGCTGGCTAGGGTTGAACCACAACAATATTTTTACATTACATTTTGCATTTTACAGGCATATGAGTGCCAAGAAATACAGTTCATGAAAAGATTTTAGCTAGAGTAGGACTTTCAAGTCACAGTTTTGGAAATAACTGAGTTGATAAATATCCCTTATTACTTGGTTTATTTTGAAGAGTACAAACATAAGTTAAACAAAGAAAAGAGAGGGACAGGTTTAAAATGAAAAAGCCAAAATTTATATTGTTTGAAAGAGCTGGCATTAACTGGTGTAATAGGGAAAATGTTTATCTTTGTATACAAAGTTGGAATATTTAATAGGCTGAGATAAAAATGAAATAAAAGTCTTTGAGATGTGAAAATTATTACATTTTGGATTCTTTATGTTGTTGAAGTTTCAAAATTCAAAATGTAACTTCATTTTTTTCTAGATCATCTTTCAGCATGTTGAACATCAATTTCCCCTTGGTCTTCACAGCTGACTTTCCTAAATAGGAAAGCTAATCATTTGTTCCTATGCTAAATTAATCAGTAACCTACAATTCAGTCTTTGTTCTTATCCCATAGTACCTAATAGACTTTGAAGAGTCTTTTTGATAGACTTTTGGCAATTCATTATGCCATAGCAAACATCATTCTTCTCTATGTCCATTCCTGTTTCCTTTAGTGATAACCATTACATGTACAAGACACAATTTCCTCTTAAAAAAACCTGTCAGCTCTTCCCCATTCTACAACAAATCTACTTATTCTTAATTGTATTCTCCAGCAGTTTAACTAGGGTCACTGGGAGAGTTTCCTGACCAATATTTTGGAAACGTTATTTTAAGAAAAAGAAAAGAAAAAGAGATATTGTTTACCATCTTCCATGTCTCTGGCATTTCTGGTAGTTACGCTTTATCTGAATCATAGAATGGTTTGGGTTGGGAGGGACCTCAACGGTCATCTAGTTCCAACCCCCCTGCCGTGGGCAGGGACATCGTCCATTAGACCATGTTGCCCAAAGGCCCATCCAACCTGGCCTTGGACATTTCCAGGGATGGGACATCCACAGCTTCTCTGGACAACCTGTTCCAGTGCCTCACCACCCTCACAGTAAAGAATTTCTTCTTAATATATAATCTAAATCTCTCCTCTTTTAGTTTAAAACCATTACGTCTTGTCCTATCACTACACTCCCTGGTAAACTGTCTCCATTTTTCCTGTGGGCCCCCTTTAGGTACTGGCAGGCTGCAATAAGGCCTCCTCAGAGTCTTCTCTTCTCCAGGCTGAACAAGCCTAACTATCTCAGCCGTAAAAGTAATGACAAAGAAATATCTACTTTACGTTATTAACAATTCTGGATATTTACTCATCTTCATATTTTTTTGCCTATCTTGTGTTCATAGTAAAGTGCTTTGAAACTCATAATCAGAAATTACTTTATTCAGAAAATATTTGTGTCTTAAATATACTGTCAGTTTCTAAAGAGCTGCTTACAAAGAAGCAGAACAATACTGGAAACAGACTTTTCCAAGTTGGAATGACTCACAAGTCTGACTCACAAATTTAGAATGTGAGAAACAGATTCTCAGGGGTCTAGTTCATCTAGATTTTGTTTTTTTTCCCTGGATTTCTGATTTTTGACACTTTCTACATTAAGGTTATTTACAGACAGATTTTAGTATGCTGCTTCCAGTTTATGTTGACTCCACTAATACTAAGGTATTCCTCTGTCAGTGTACTAATATGACAATGACAGACCATGAGTCTAAAACTCTTTAAGAAATGAAATAAATTTAAAATAATTCCTTCAAAGTAAAGATTTGTTCATATACCTAGTTCTGCACTAGTCAGTGAGATGACTTACTCTAGAAAAAAGGAGGGATTTAGATATCTTTTTTTTTGTTTTGCATAGTACAAGACTGAGTGGAACATGTTTCTCTACATGTAAAGTCTTATGTTAAAGATAGAGTTACTAACAGTGTTCACCAGCCAAATGTCAGTTAAGAACCGCTAAAGAAAGACTGAAGTGAAAAAGTGCAACAAATCACTTAATCATCTACAAGCTTAAGTCTGAATTATTACACAGTAATGTATTATTTCTTAGCTACTGTAAAAAGACATATTTTCTGCAGTGTAAATTTTGAATCGGTTACATACAACCAGCCCTATTATAAGCCTACTCGTTTCAAATACATTTGGTCTGATTTTCTTTTTCTTAAAAATTTATAAGTAGGCAAAGGGGAAGGTGAAAGTTTGTAGACAATTCGTGAAATGGTTTTTGAGTTACAGGCCAAAATATGTAGCATATTGTGAAATGAAGACCTTTGACCAATGTTCTTTGGTGTGCTTGAAAATTGCTTATTATTAATCTTTTAGATTTCTTCTGTACTTAAATTTCTGTTTGAAGTAATTCAGAGGGTACTTTTGAGTAAAAGCATTGGAAAATAATCAAAATAAGGCTGATGTTTTGTCCCATTTTTATTGCAATTTCTTGGATAGTTGCATGCTTGTGAGCACTAATATAAGAAACTGTTTGGAGAACAAAAGGAAAATATTTGTGGGGGTGGTATTTTTATTGTTATTTGATTGAATACGAGGCACATATGGAAAATTTCCATTGTTTCCCAAAAGGAGAAGGAACACATGGCTCCAGCTAAAGTAGATGTCCTTTCATTAAAGTCATGAAATAGAGGCCTGTGTTTCTGAAAAATGCAGGTGAAAATTTGCGTATGTTACAGTTTAAATGTTGTAGTATAGTTTAATGTTATAGTATAGATACCTAATTAACTAATCAATCCCACTGCGAGTATAATTTCTGTTTTTCCTATAATTCCAAAGATAATTTTGAATCATAAAGCCAGATACCTAGAGTTTGTTCTGGGAAAGGTGAATAATTATTAAAAAAATTCTTCTTTTGAAGGTCTCTGCTTTAAAACAGTGACAACTCACCAACATTTTCAAAAGAGAAATTGTTAGAAAATTTTATTAGGAATGTATGCACTGAGACAATTTTCTTCTCAAATGTTTATTCTACCAATTAAATGATGGAAATATAAAGTGTTTGTATCATATCAGTTCATATCATAGTGTCATAGTATCATGGTATCTGAGAACTTTGCACAAAGGGGAAATCAGTTATTGCATGCCATTTATTTGTTCTTTTGACTTACCTTAAAATATAATTTGTAGGCTTGCTGAAGTTTTTCTTGTTAATGCAGGTAAACATGAACACAAATTCCCTGCTCTCATCAGTTTCTTCCTTCTACCTGATGCTTACCTTATTTCACCATTTGTCTCTACATTGTACAGCAGTGAAAGGACTGACAGCAGAATGTCTAGACTAACACAAAACCTACTGGCAGTTGGTGCCTAAATCTGAACTCAGTCCTCACTCCTGTACCCGCTTGACTGCACCATCTGTACAAAGCATGTCTATTGCTGCAGTGGTAGGGCTGTGAGGGTATATATGAAAAATTTCCATGTTAATATAAGAAAAACCTTTTTCACCGTGAGGGTGACAGAGCACTGGAACAGGCTGCCAAGAGAGGTTGTGGAGTCTCCTTCTATGGAGACATTCAAAACCTGACTGGACACGTTCCTGAGTGATGTGCTCTAGGTGGTCCTGCCTTGGCACGGGGGTTGGACTAGATGATATTTCGAGGTCCCTTCCAACCTCTACGATTCTGTGTTATAGGCAGAGGAAAATGCAGAAAAGCCTTACCATGGAAAAAATTTAATAGTGCTCCTTCTCTGTACGAGGACTTCTCCACTTGTAAAGGAGAAGTTTATGTAAAATAATTATTCACATAACATTTTATGAGGTGTTTTGAAACATATAAAGGCTATTTAAATCTAAATAACCATTTCATTACCAGTAGATAGAAGAATCTAACCTTTTTCAATCTTGATCTTCATTTGACGCATGGAAAACTGGCCTCACTAAAAACAGCAGAAAAGATAATAATGTGAGTGTAGTCAGCATATCCAAAACTACCTGAGAGGGCATTTGACTAACACTCACTCATATGACCAAGAACTGAAGATGGCCATCAAATGTTTTGGAAGAAGGTGTGCATATGTGTGGGGGTGTGTTTGTATGTATGGTTGAAGGTTTTATGGGCAAGATATAGGAGTCTGTTTAGAAGGCTGTAGGCATTATCAGTTCATAAGACTTGAAGTGGGAGATTTTTCCTTGCAACAGTAGACAAAATTAACCATTGATTTATGCAAGAAGAGATATAAACCCAAGCACTAAAAAACCTAATTCATTATGTGTTTCCTACCTGCAATAGTAGGTGGAGTATGGTGAAGTTAGTTTCAGTTTCCAGACATTTATGGTTTATATTTTTGTAAATGTTATATATTTATGAAGGTCACATATTTTTGTCTGCACTAAATTTCAGCTGCTTTGTATGTAACAATGCTAACTTTTTCAGTGTTATGACTAGGAAGTTAAAACAATTTTACACCTTCTATACCTGAAGGCCTAACTCAAATGTCTCATGAGAGAATAATAAATCAATGTGTTTTATTCAGTGGGATGTGTAACCAAATAAGAACAAGCAGTTCTATTATAGTTAAGTGGTTAATAGTCTAAATTACTACTGTCTGTTTACTACAATAATATTGACCTTATATAGTCTGACAGTGTCCCTGACTTTTAGATTGTAAAAAAAGAATAATTAGTGAAGGAACATGTTTACTTTAATAATGGAATCCACCTCAGATACGTTTGTGTTAAGCATTTTGCACCTGAATCTAAGCCTTGTTAGCATAAATTTCATTAAGTGCTCTTCTGCTTTCATGCCAAAGAGAGGCAGAACCTAGTTTAAATTAAGCTGTAAGTTTGTACTGCCACTTCACAGTAGACAATAAAAGTGCTGAAAATAAGCACACCTGGAATGAACGACTATGAAAAGAATATAGCAGTGATTAAAAAACTGAGAACAATAATGACAAGCTTTTTGTATACAAGTCCATACTTCCACATCACAAGATATCAAGAACTATTAAAGAAACAGGTCTTGTTATTAGTGGAACAAAAACAATGAAAAGAATTACTTAGTAAGCTTATTCTAGTGGTTTTCAGGGTTGTTTTTGTGGTTGTTTTTGTTTATTTTATAATAGCTGTGGTTTTTTTCTCCAGTCTCCTGAAAATTAATGACAAGTTGTTTCTTCTAAGTTAGAATTACTGACATTTCATGGACAGCTAACAGAATTTGACAATGCTTTGTTTATAGCACTTTCCAGTCACTTGTCACAGTGCTAGGGCATTTTCTTTGTTTGTTTTATCTTTTTCTGTGAACATATACTTCAGTTTTCCTAAAGTTTGTGTTGTGAATGAAACTCAGCAGATGTTTGAATTCAATCAAAGGCACCAGGAGACCTGCATGCGTGAGTAAGGAGCTCCTGACCAAACTCATACAAAGGAAGCGCACAAGAGGTGGAAACAGGGACAGGTGACCTAGGAGGAGTATAGTGATGCTGTCCAGTCCTGCAGGGATAGGGTTAGAAAAGCCAAGACCAACCTGGCATTAAATATGGTGAAGAACAAGAAAGGCAGCAAACATTCTATAAGTACATAACTTTCAAATATCCAGTTTTATTAAAATAATTGAAAAGTTGTGTGTGGGGGAGAAGCCCCTCATAATAACACTATTCTGCCAGAGAGGACCTCATTGTGTCCTTTCTTCCTTCCTTCTCTTTTTCTAATTCCCTTAAACAAATTGCCTCTATTTTGTTTCTGAATTATTCCTCGGGCTTGCCTATGATGATAAGAGTCTAAGAATTGAGTTGGGTTTTCAAAAGACTTTTGAAATTGAAAAAAGAATGTTGTCCCACAAGGTAAGTTCTGAAAGGATAGTTTTTGTTTGAAAGATACAATCTAGAAATGTATCAGTGAGAAGTTACTGTGTATTTGACATGGCCATATGTAAAGAAAATAGTAGGCACTTGAAATGAGGAAATCCTGATAATTTGAGACGCACAAAATGATGTTGTTCTGCTGTTGTGGCAAAGTCCTTGATTTTATTGAATGCAGAAAAGATCTAGGCAAAAATGTGAAATAAGGCAACCAGGAGGCCAAAAATAGAGAGGGAATATTATTTTTTACAATCATCGAATCATTGACTAACTTACGTTTTAAGGGTTCTGTGCAAACATTTGTTCTAACCTCCTCCTCAGACTGGGGCTAGCTGAAGCAGGTTGCTCAGTGCCTTGTCTAGGTGAGCTCTGAGCACCTCCAGAAATGGGGAATATAGAACCTAAGTAATTTTGAGCAGCCTGTTCCAGTGTTTGATCACCATCAGGCAGAAAAGGTTTCACCACAGAATTGCTTTTGGTGCCTGTTGGATTTCTGTATTATGTTCATGTCCTTGACTACAAGACTGCCAGGAAATCTAAGCAGATTCTAGTAACAGAAGAGACAGTTTAGTCTGATATGGAGCATTTCCTGTAAGTGTACACATGTGTAATGGGGGGAGAGAGTGGGAAGAAAGAGGCAGAAAAGAGCGATACCAGTGTAGAAGATATGGTAGAATTTAGCAGGATTCAAACACATTCAAAAGCATGTCATGGTTTATTTCTCTGGTAAGCCTACAAAAGTCTAACTATACTTTTGAATAATCCCTTTATTTTTCCAAGAAACAAGGCTGCTATTTTTTTAAAGACTTTAAGTCAGAACTGGCTATATTTTATTTTCTCCTTTCATTATTAATTATGTTGTAAAAAGCGACCTGATTGCAGTCAATATACCAAAATATTGCTTTGTAACTTTTGCTCAGTCACATATGCTTCTTGGTGTAAGTCAGTATATTAGAGTGGAGAATAAGAAGTAGAACTATCTTTTTGCCTAGATATTCCACTTCAGAAGCAAGCAGCAAAACATATTTAGTGGCATTCCTCAACAGCAATTTGTTTTATGAGAAAACCGGCATTGATTTTTCTGACAAATATGCCTCTCTTTTTCCAGTCTTCCTTAAAAATCAGTACCACTAGCAAAAGAATTGAAGATGCAAAGCAGAGTACACACAAATGTAAAATCAGGTTAGTCCTTCAATACTTATTCCAATTTGATTAAACTATGGAACCATTTACTTTCTGTGCCAGGTGATAGAATGTGTTTTTTACTGGAAAATGTGAAATGTGTTATTTTGGAATCTCCATTGCTAAAACGATTTTTTGGCAGTCTTATTCATTTAACACTTTCTGCATGGCACAATGAAAATTCTTCTGCTGACATGTAAACTTGTGATACCCAAAATACAAAGTTTATGCTAGATCGGTATACTTCTTTAGCAATTTATGCAGAACTTACAACTTTTCAGAATCAAATTTCAAATATTTTGTTAAAAAACTAAAACAAGAAACATTTTTATTTGTGTTAAACTGAAAATTTTGTTTTTCTAGCCATAAAGTGTTTTGAATCTGTTCAGTAAGATATTAGACCGCATTTACCTTTTACTATATATTTTTGAATAATTCAAGTCTGGTTTTCCATTCTCTGCTGACTATGATTTTCTAGTGAAAAAACCTCATAATGAAATGTGTTTTCCTGTTGATGAATATGAGTTACATCTAGTCATAAATGTGTGTGTGTATATATATTAGCCATGAATGCGGAAACAAAAATGAGATCTAAGCTTTAAACTGCAAATAACAAGAATTTGCTGTATTCTTCCAACGAAACATGAGGCTAATATTGAAAATAACTTAATTTCATTTTTTGAGTGCTTCAACAAATCACATTATTGTCTTTTGGGGAATACTGAAATATTTTATAATGAAAGACCTTTTCACAAGAAAATTTTTGGACGTTTTTCATGCTAATTCCATAATTGCAAACAGCCCCCCCCCGCATCCCCTCCCCCTTAATTTTTAACATATCTTAAATTTATATGAATACAAAGGCTAAAATGCTTTCTAAGGGTTAGAAACACTTTTTTATTCAGTTCTCTATCAAATATTATTTAGTGGATAGGTTTAGAATGATTTTGATACATGTGTACCTTTTAATATTTTAGTTTTTATCATCATGTAAAGAAAAGCTTTATGCAGCAAAAATGTGGAAGCCAATTCTGACAGAGTCTCCAGTAACCTTTTGCAAAGTTTACAGAAGAGTCAAAATTCAGATTAACATGCTGGAGTCCAGAGACTGAAAAAAAAAATCTTCAGAAATTCTGTGTGCATAGGATACTTGTGGAAATTTTTTATTTACATTTACATTTGCATACTAGAGTATGTTGAAACAGCAAGGCACAAAAGTAATTTTACTTTAGCTTTCTATCCATATGGACATTGATTTGGAGAATAACTGAATAATATTTCACTGCAGAACTTGGAGAAGAATGTCTTTTTTTTTTTTCCTTGTGATTTATAGGCCATAATTTTGAACATAATACATTCCTTCCTGTAGAACTAAATTTATTCCCAATGAAATTAAGTTGAAGAACCTGTAACCAATGGAATGTGGACTTTTAAATTTGTAGTTGTCTTGAACAAATATTAATTACATTTTTTTAGCTTATGGCAGTTCTGCACCTGCTTTTGATTTAATGACAATAAAATCTGCATATTTGGTTGTATCTTGGGATGAGAGGAGTACATTGTTTCATCTACATGAAAGAGTATCCTTTTGAAATTCTGCCAACTTTAAGACAATTTTGTTGTAGTTATTAATTACTGTCAGATACATTTATTTAAATATAATGATAGTTATTTTATTGCATTCTACACTTTTACAGTACTTCATTAATAATAATTACTGTACATATTATTAACAGCTCAATTAAACAGTATTTACTCAAGGTATCTAGCTGGACAAAAAAATTGCTTTTAGTACAGTGTCTTGAAAGCTAATTTGAAAACAATGGACTGCCATTAAGAGTAATTACATCTGAGAAGGGGAATTGAAAACTTCATAGGAAAGCTTTTGTGTCATGTATCTGATTGCACTAGATCAGGAACATAAGCTCTTTCAGGGTGTAATGCTTTTCAGCTCCATAAACTTCTTTCTGTCATAATACTTCTGCCTAGCAATTTTCAGTCTTGAATGTGTTTCAATATCTGCTCAGACTAACTTTGTAAAAACTACCTAAATACATTATAAGATGACAGCCCTTCAATAAAAAATGAAGCTTCATAACTTGCAGAACACAAAATGTTTTTATTATGCAAGCTGCTTTTACCTTCTGGTCCCTTTTTTTCACCTAGGCAAGGTTTAAGAAAGACAAAATCTGTTCTGTCTCAAATTTTCAGTTTACAGCCTGAAGAGAACCATAGCTTATCTAATTTTGCTTGAAAGCAAATGCATTTCCAGCTCATCTGATAACATGGAAGGTTGTGGGTTTTTTTCAGGAGAATATGCATATATAAGATTTGAAGATGATTGCTGGTAACCCTTTAGTGTTCAATAACAGAGAAACTGTTGCAATAGATCATTAACTGTATTTATTTACTATATTAATATTAATAATCTATTAAACATTAGATCGTCATCTACCATGAATTACTTTATTGTCAATTACTTTAAAAGGAACTGAATTAATTTACACCAAGAAGATGGCTCAGTCAGTGGATTTTTTCAATTATTTTTCTTTCATTATTCTAAGGACCAGTCAAGCAGTCCTGTAGAAAATTGAAGGGCCAGTAGAATGCAACTTTGTTAATAAGACAAATCAGTGTCCATTCTTAGAGAGAAGTATGATTCGACTGATTAAATACTACTGTGTGTATATATATATTTATATGTTTAGAAGGAAATACTACAAGAAGATTGTGATTATTTCCATTAGAAAAAAAAAAAAAAGACATGGCTTGAGAAAATGTAATTAATGTAGTAAAAGTATATCAGAGGATTCTGCTCTGTCTGCATGATAATATAGCAAAAAGGTATTAAAACATTTAATTATACTTCTTCACAAAACTTTTATACTATGGAACATGCTAACAAGGTAATTTTGTGACAATGGTTTATTTAGTGACAATGGTTATTTAATGGTTTTAGTTATTTATTAACACATCTCAAAAGGGGTGAAATGTGTTTATGTCTAGTATAGAATGGATGTATGTGCATGTGTGTAAAAGTCATTCACTGTTATGTAATTCAGGTTGACTTTCACTTTCCAGAAGAATGAGGTCTTCATATATTGATGTTCAAATACACAGCAGAACCATGTTTGACTACTTATAAAATGTCACAGGGAAATATATTCCAGAAGCCATTTTAAATCTTTTTCTTTAGGCTTTAAGCCATTCTCTTGCTTTCAGATATGTTCCATAGATGGTTACAGAAAAGTGCTCTACCATTCTCTGAAGTGGCTGATTTCAGTCATTCTTAGAGAGTACTAGTACAGATATAAACACTTCTGATCCAGTATGAGAATACAGTCAGTTTTGTCAGGTTGCTGTAAAACCCAGGTCTTACAGTGAAATCTTTATTTCCTCTTGCTTTGTTAACATAAAGATTAAGTTTTAGCATGATATTGAAAAAGGAGTTTTACTTGCCAAAAGTTGTCCTTGCTACTAATACACTTTTTTTCTTATTTTATATTCTGAAAGACTGTGCTTAAAGGCTAGTGTCTTCCATTATTCTTGAGATTAAACTGACATACCACCAATATATAAATGGCTATGTTTGTTTAGACTTTTAATGATTTAGTAAAGGGACTTTTATATCTTTTCTTTAATAAAGACTTTTTGTATTATCGGAGAGAATGACTATGATGATTAAAGGAACTGAAAACTCTTCCAGCAGATGCAAAAAGCAGAAAGTAATTACACAGGCAAAGAAAAGTGTGAAATGAATTGGCAGGAAACAAACCCATGCTTAGTCCTTCCATAGTAAAGGCCTGTAGGCAGAAATCCTGTCCCACTGAAGTAAGTGACATAGTGTAAGTTAGATTTAACTTTTTTATGTTTCAAAATTAGGATCTCCCTATTATTGAAACTCAAAACAAAACTGGTTTTGTACACGTGTTTAGTAAACTTAAATCCTAAGTCAGTTAAGTCCTCGGTTACTGTTTCTTCTTTGCCTTAGGTCTTAGACTCAACAGTAGTTCTAGGAAGTTGTCTATTACATCAGCATACATGGATGAAGCAGAAAGCAAACGCATGCTGTGTGTTGGACATCTGTAAGTCTAGGAGCACTGGATGACATCAGCAATCCTATTTCTCCTACCTTGAAGGATGACTTAATGAAAGACCTTTGATATTCTAGTAGTATAATTTTTATATATTTTCAAAATGTTTTTAGTTGTTCTTTTTAACTTTCTCTGAAGCTTAATGGGTAAATGGGAGAGAAATGGATTTGATGGATAAGGAATTAGCTGGATGATCACACCCAAAGAGTTATAGTTATGTCCAAATGGAAACCAGTAATGAGTGATGTCCCTTAAGGATCAGTACTAGGACCAACGATGTTTAATATCTTCATTAATGGCATAAACAGTGGGTCTGAATGCAGCAACTGGAAAGGCTTGGACATGTTTATATTTTCCCCAGTGAACTGAGTCCTTTGAGGGTGTATGTGTATATCAGGGTTATGCAGCAAGATTTTGGTAGCGGGGGACTGCAGGAGTAGCTTCTGTGAGAAGACACCAGGAGTTGCCCCCATATCAGGCACAGCCAGTTCCAGCCATCTTTGAGTGGACTCACTGCTGGCCAAAGCTGAGGCAATCAGCAGTGCTGGTGGCATCTCTGTGATGACGTATTTAAGAAGGAAGAAAAAATGCTGCACAGTAGCTGTGAGAGAAGAATGAGAAAGCGTGAGAGAAACAGGTCAGTGAAGAAGGAGGGAGAGAATGTGCTAGCGCAGAGATTCCCCTGCAGCCCATGGAGCAGACCATGGTGATGCAAGTCATCCCCCCGCAGTCTCTGTCTCACACATACACATATACCACACAGCCCCTGGCCTCACCAGTTGTTGGCACCAGGTCTTACAGACTGTGTGATTGTGAACTCCAGTTGCTTGCAGTTAGACTTTGCAGCACTCATACATAGCACGGAGATCACAAAAGAAAAATAGTTAAGAGGATTTGATAATAATATAGGATAGACTGTGAGTATTAAATGTAGGACTCAGTACTGGCTAACATCTGCTAACTTGCAGAGGGCTGGTTTATGTCTTCTCCTTTCTATTTTCCCATCCTTCTCCCTGCCCAGTCTACCCTGATTCAACCCCTCCCTTATCTTTGGTTCTTTCCCTAAACATCTCATAAGTTTTACAGAATCCTACATATCCCTTCACATATCATTTAAGAAGTTCCTCGCAGTCCCTCAAGACCCTCAACTACCCCATAATATTGTGATAATCATGTTCCCACTTTTTATCAGACACTAAGTCAGGTTGACCCTTTTCAAGGCCGTGTCAGGGTAGTAGTTCACTTAATGGCTCATCAGTCAGTGGCTGAAGAGTGCTGGGTTTTGTTATTGTCTCCATTATCACACGCTCATTAATTTCTGTGCATCTGTGTGTTTAATTTCTCAGTTTCCTTGTTTTTGTTATTTCTTTTGTACAGAGCATCGCTTTACCAGGTAACTTAATGAGCTAGATGCTCTCATGTTCCATATACCCTTGCAAAATATTCAAAAATAAAGGAAAAATAAAACATAAAAATGGGAAAAAGAGCTTTAAAAATTAAAATTAAAACAATAGGAAAGGGAGCATAGCACCAGCTAAATTTTATGAGTGATTACTTACTTTGCTATGAGTTAACAAATTTAGTAATTACAATTATTCACCACATAATTCACCTGAACAGTTCATGTAATTTTTTGTGAGTATTAGGAATCAGAAGTATTAATAGATAGAGCTTATACTGAAATAGGGAAGAATGGAAAAACATAGGACTGTTCAAGACATAACACAACTAAATAATGTAAGTAGAGCAAGTAGATAAAAAACAATGTGTTAAAAACGGACAGATTCTGCCCTGCAATTGACATTGCAAAAAATAATAATTATAGCTGTTTAAGGTTGTATTTTTACAGTCTTTTACAGAAGAATTTACAGTCTTCAAATTTGTGACAGTAAAGATTAGCATGCATATACCAAACACCATTAAAGTTTCATCAGCACTTTATACTTAAGAAATCCTTTGTGAAAGTCTCTCGATATCATGGTGGAAGACAAAGAAAGAACGTGAAAGTAATGAATGTCTGAAACAAACCTGTGGCTGTACAAACTATTGGAAGCCCACCCCTGACTGCGTATTACAGACAATACAAGATTTCGTTGTAGGTCACTAAAAGATAAGCAGAAGTATTTTGAAGTTTGAGAGTCATAAAGAAACATCTTTTAAATAGTAGTTTTACTGCAAATCTTGCTTTTGTCTCTAGAAGACTGTTACTATAGTCATGGCTATATAGGGTTTCTTTAATATTAGTTAATAAACCAAAAATTGGTCTACATCACATACCAAAACCGCTGTACATATGTGCAGAAACCTCTTAAAGTCAACCTTAGTGGTGTGTGTGTATATAAAACAATATGATCTTATTTCAGTGCCCTTCTAGAATGAGAAGAGTCCTTATAGCTCAGCTGAAAGGGAAGAGGAGCTAATTCTGATTCTATAACTGGGAGACAAGTTTTACTCTCTTCACAATATTTTCACGCAAAGAAAAGGGTAGAGACTGAAGGCAAATATATTCCCCATATTGTACCTTTCCAGGTTCTTACAACCTTCATCTTAATAACTTCTTCAGCAGAGATTATAGCTTTCAGTTTGAATAGCCCTTGATGGACTGACTTTGTTAATAAATGGCTAACTCCTGTGAAGCCCACTGATACATAGACCTGTGACATCCAGTGACAATTAATTGCACAGTTTTATGTGAAGCAAATACAATTTGTTTCTTTCAGCATGCTGATTGAAGATTTCACTGAAGGGTCACTCTACTAATTTTGTGAAAAATAAAATTATGACAGATTTCATAATTCTGTGTGTATCCTCATTCAAAGCTTTTCTTTTTTATTCAGGTGTAAGCTCCTAGACTTTTATCAACCTTCCCTTCCAGAATCAATTTGTATCATTTCTGACTTCTTTTTTTATACTATACTTTTTTTATACTATCTTGTGATGACCAGAATTGTATGTAATATGATTATGAATCTGAACATTTTGCTTATGTTTCTTATTCTGCATTCTGTTCCGTTTGTGAGGCTTCCTGACATTACGTTTGCCCTAGAGGATCCTTGTGCAAAGAAAAGTACTTGACATGACTCATAGAGATTGGCGGGTTTTTATATATATATAATTATATATATATATAATTATATATATAATTATATATAAGTATAAAAGATATATAGCATATATATAGAGCACATATATATATAAAAGATATATAGCATGAAAGACACTAGATATCTGTTTGAACCCATACAAAAGTCTTGAAAGAAAGACTTTATGGTCCTGAACCTTTGACAGTGTAATGAAAAGGAAGCAGTTTGGCTACAGCATTCTTTCAAAAACTTGCAATTAATTCATATCCCATAAAATTAAATATTACCAGTGTATAATATATTGGAATGAGTATTTAGAGATTGCATTTCTGTTTTGTGAGTAAAATAATGCATAACTTAAAAAAGAAGCTTTCACCTATATGATAAAGATTGTTGTTAGTATTTCCAGTTGAAGTTACCTGCTATAGAATACCACATGCTAAAACACAGTTGTGACTTGATGGTTTTGTGTTGAAATGCTTTAAAGTTAATCCTTTGTCACAGGACAAAAAAGTAATTAATCAGTATCTAGGTCATCTCCAGAATCTTTTATTATTAGTATAATTATTTCCATGCTTACATAATGCATGTTAAGGGAACCAAGCTTAAGTAGCAACTTCTGATATCTATATTACAATATAAAATTGATTTTATCACTGCACACTGGATTAAGAATTGCAATGTTGGACTTTTTAACATCATGAGTCTTTTCCTGTTTTAGATAATATTATTTAATTTTATTAGTATATTATATATTTTTGAGGAATATTTCTACACAAGTGTATAAGAATTACACAATGAATTTCCTATACACTATCTAAAATTATTCTTCTGTAATTTAAGATTGCAGTTCTGATCTCATAAACCATAATCACATAACTTACGTAACATAATTATGTAACTTTGCATGCCCTGCAAAGTTCATGATCCACCACATTATAGCTTTGTCTAAATCATTCATTAAAATGTTAGAAATAAAGATTTCATCATTAGTTTTGATCTTTCTAACACACATAAAATGCATATCTTTAATGCCAGATATGCCAGATATGCCAGTATGAAATTTTTCCTGGAGCTCATAGCTTAGCCAAAAAACTAAACTGCCTTTACGATTATTCTTGGGAAATTTTGTCAGAAGCTTTTGGAGAACCCAGTCACAGAGTCCAGAATTTGGAAATGTGAGTCTCTGTGTTTGAACTATTTCACATAATGATGGAGTTTCAGGAGTTGGTTCTGAGGAATCAATGTTTTTAGGTACTCATTACTTTCAAAGCTGATGTCCCCATAGATTCTTTGGATTTTGAATTATTTTTATTCTTTGTCCGCCATTCTCTGTTCCCATGCAGCTATGTAAAGAGACAGTATTAGGAATGGAGAAAAGCTACCCTGGTTCATTGTGTGAGTTAATATGAAGATGTTTGAGCTTTGAAAGCCTTGTGGGTTGAATTGGAAGATAGAACCAGGGTAAAGAGTATAAAATGTGATGAAACCTCATTTGTAGTTCTTTTCAGGCTTAATTCTTTCCTCAATACCCTGCCTCAACTGTAATTGTGGAAATTAGGTGATTCCCTCTGAAGAGCAGTCCAAGCATGAATGAAAATTTATGTAGTGTGATTAGTCAGAAACCCAGGACTGAAACATGTATTAAGATCCTAAGTTCTTGGACATTACAGATTAATTTCAGGAACAAAAATCTTATAAATAAAATACAGTTTAATTATTTTGGTGTCACCCTCCCCCTCACCATGTTGATCCTTCATTGATAAATTTATCATTTTATATACCAAAACCCAGAAATAAAAGAAGCAAGAAAATGAGGAAAAACATGACATAGCTAGCAGTAACTTATGAAAATTACTTCTAATTTTTAATGAGAAAGCTGGACATGCAGCCAGTTTTTATCTTATTCTAAAGCACAATTGATTCTAGGTGTCTTCATTTTTTTTTTCTTCAGTTCAGCCCAAAACTAAAATAAGAGTACTACTATGGCAAAATCATACCACTTCACTGGTTTGTTTTCTTACTTTTTAAATTTTTGGTTTATAAGGCAATTAGAAAATCAGTATCACAGCAAGACTGAAACAGTATTAACATTAGTAGCTTGAAGTCAAAGAAAAGATACAAAATGTCTTTCTCATTATTTAGACGTGTAAGTAACAGGCATCTACTTTGAGATGACTGATGGGGATCTCTCCAAACTATACCTATTTTGTAATTTTATTTTTCACATAGTATGTGTCATGTTATTTTTTCCTACATTCCTTACATATCTGTATATATATATATACACACAATAGTAATATAGTACAATATAACTAATGATTTTTCATAGATCTCTGAAATGTATTATTAAATGAGTATATTTTAAATATATGAAGTGTTTATATGTTTTATATGTTACATACATACGTATAATCATATCAACATGTATGTGTGCATTAGTACACAATTTGAATTTAATCATAGCAATGAAAGCTAAAGATGTTTAGTTTAAAGAAAACACACAACCCGACTTTTTTGTATGCTAGGACTTAATTTCAAAGTATGTAATTCCCATGGATGTAGATTATATTAAGATATATGTCAGTGTAAAGGACACTTTCATCAGCTGGCCTTAGGTGTCGGTGATTTTAGAAACACTTCAAAATGAAGTAGGAATCTCCAAGTTATAGTTTTTGCAGCGCACATAAAAGCACAGAAGTGACAAACAGTAACTAGAGGTTAGATTTTATGTGAGTCTCGCTTCACTACAGGTATTGTAGTTGTGTTACAGAGCAAATAAAGGAGTATGTAACAAAGTAATTGATAGATCCACTACTATAGCTTTTGAAATCCCTGTAATATTAAATAGCTAATTCCATACAGTGAACTATGAAGCTATCTCAGTGATAACAACAACAGATTTTTGTTAAATTGTGTTAAGACAAAATCTTTGGGTGACTACAGTACCCCAAAATCTAGTTTGGACTGATAAAATCATGAGCCACTACAGGTTGGGTTTTGACGTGCTGGTAGAACGTATGCACTGCATGAAAATGGCCATCAGTTGGTGTATCATGGTGAAATCTAAGCTGCTGTATTTACCTCTTCTAATTCTTAAAGTAACTCTTTGTTACAGTAAGCAGTATGGCTTTTAACTTACACAATAATCCACCAGTGGGAAAGATAACCAATGTCATCATAAGTTGTGACATTTGTATGTTGTTCTGCAGTAATGTTGAATAGTTTGGAGAGCTCTGAGCCTGATGCAGATAGTTCCTTTAGTTTAAGTCAGTGACAGAGTTAGTAACAAGCCTTTTTGTCCTCCTTGTTCCCAGCATTATTTTCTGCTAATTAGACTAACCTATAGAGTGTTGTTAATTTAATAACTTTACACAAAAACTGAGTTTACTAATAACTGGTTATGAAATGGGTTATCAACACTCTCTCATGTAGATTATAATTGAATATATGTGGGCCTGCATAGTAGTTAGAGAATTAGAGGTCATGGTGACAAGAGTGTTTAAAATTGGGCTAGTTTCAGACTTCAAAACAACCGTTAACTGTATTGATATTTTATAATCATACACATACCTGGTTCTAGGTCTCTGTTAGTCATTATAACTACAGAACAAACCCATGAGTTCTTAACAAGCTCATTCTAGGTTAGCTGAGAGTGTACAATACCATGGAGCTGATGCAGCTTGCTTAGCATCAATGGCTAATTGGTTACGGAGTGTGAAGTGGCCAGTCTTGAGAGGTGTGTGATGAAGGCAGGTGGGTGTAAAGCAAACAGCATTTTCCTTCTTTGTTTCTTCTAGCTGGTATTTTATGCTTCTTGGCCCCTTCTCCAAACAAAAAGGTGGTGATCTCATTTGTTCTTGGCATGGTTTGTTTTATTTTTGGAATCAGGACTTGATTTCTCCAGGCATCTGTCTTGGGTTTTTCTGGTTCCATCAGCCACCTCTCCTACCTGCTCATTCTCACAGATACTACTACATTTTCCCGTACTCTCTTTATACAACCACTTGACAGGTTTCCCTTTACTCCTTTGAGATTATGGGTAGTTTTTATACACTTATGCTAACAAAATGTTACCATGTAATACAATAGTAGTTACAACGTTACAGAGTACTTCTACAGTGATTACGTTATCTAAGTGCAAACGCATGCTGATATTTTGTTTAGTGTGCTTCTATTTTGTCAGCACAACAGGCCTTTGCTTTGGCTACACTCACCTGCTGCATCATCTTGGACAAGATACTTCATATTTGTGCCCCTGCTGTATCTTTTTATATGTCTAATTTATATGCACATTACAATTTACATCACATTACATTTCTGGAGCAAAGGCTGTCACTCAGTAATTGTGTGTATAGTGTCTGTTAAAGTAATGCTGTCTGAGTGTATCTTATATTTCTGATAGTGTTATTTATACAGTAAATGCATCCTTTAGCCTCATAAAAACTTATTGATTCTGCTTTATGTACTTCATTATCTTGTTTGGTTTTAATTCTTTCACAAAATTTTAACCCCTCTTTTATTCTCTTTCCTCCAGTGCCTGAGAATTTATTCCTACTACCAAAAGAGAAATTCAGTTTTATTTAAGTCAAGACTGAAGGATAGAACATAGAATCTCCAAGCTTTGCTCATTATTTGGGTTATTTCATACCTAAATTCCTAACAGGCTTTGATCTCGCTGGCGTAATATTCTTGCAGTATATTAGAGATGTGATGAAACAGAATCTCCTAATTTAAAATAAGTGGCTCCCAATGCACAGGTAATTGGATCTAAATAATTTTAGATCCACTTACACCTTGCAGCTACATCTATCAAAAAAGACTCGGGAGACTTGCATAAAGCACTGAATAAAACTAAACTCTTCTAGTGCACTAGTTAACAGTACTATCAGAAAAAGAAGATTGCTAGAATGTGTCAGTTAGGTCTCATCATTGATCAAGAATATGCAGATTTATTAATTAAATAGCACATAAAACATAATCCATTTAAGGGAGAAGTGAAGAAGTCTGAACATCATTAAGTAAAACGTATCCATCACAGAAAAAAAGAAAATTAAACTTTCTTCTTTTTCCTCCTAATCTGATCTTTCTCACTCCATTAAAATAAAATAAAATAAAATTTAAAAAATTTCAATTCTTACATCTGTATTTTACTTCCCATGTAGCTCAAGTCTGCCTTTTGCATTTGGAGTGCTGACACATTCATTTGAGTCATCAGACATTCATGTGATTTAATTCTTTTTTTATCCTTTTTGCTCCATCTTTCTCCTGTATGCAATAACACCCCACTGATTCCTCACCTGTCATAGTATGTTATCTTTTCTCTTTTGCGTCATCTTCTGCCTATCTCTGATTGTAGAATCCTAATTGCCTCCTTGCCTATCATGCCATCCTAATTTCTTACACCTTACTTCTCCATCTTGTTTCTTGAATGGACTCTTGTGCTCTTGTGTCCTTCAGTTCTGCCTTCATTTGAATATTTCTGTGATTGGCCTTGTTTAGTTTTGGTTTTAGTTTGGTTTTTGGTTTTGTTTTGTTTGGTGTTTTGTTTTTTTTTGGGGGGGAAGTGTTTGTTGGTTTTTGTTTTGTTGTTGTTTTTTTTTAATTATTATTTTTTACTTAGCTTGGGATTAAAAATAGGCTGAAAAATGTACAAGGTCATAGCCAGTGGAAATTCTTGCTAAAATTAAACATGCTATGAAATAACAGCATTTCTGAATTTTTTCTACTGTATTTAAAGTAGTGGGAGTTTTGAAAGCATAAAAGAAAGAAAACTATGTAGCAAGTCCTAATAAGATACAGACTACCTTGTGTTACTCAGCGGCCCAGAGGACTGTGCTATCAATTGAATAAAATCAGCTTTGAAAACAGGTTATAGAAAATCAGTCACACTTGCTTTCTCAATTAGGCATCACTTGGATAATGAATGACACAGTAGGTAGCTGAGACTAAAATAAAAACACTAAAACATGACAGGATTCTAGAGCTAAAATCCTGAAAACCACTTTAAAGACACAGAGCTCATATTTTTCTTAGGTTTAAAGGGAAGCTCCGCTTGTTGTAGCACTAAGCATTTGGTAGTAGCTTTAAGACAGTAAAGTGAAAAAATTAAAATAATTGTAAAATACCTTCTTCTAGACCCTGATTCAATACAGTTCTTATATTTGTGCCCAGCTCTAGTCATTTGAATTATCTCATTGATTTCAGAATTAAATATATGTGTAATCAGGTTTATGTCTGAGAAAGGAATTAATGGAAATTCCAGGTGGAAACATGAAGCTTAGTTTTCTGCCCAGGATCTTAATAAACTGTGTATTTAAAGAGGAAAAAGTAAAGCACATCAACTCTTATTCCATAAAATTCTGACAAAATGCTTCGTTGAAATAGATGATATGAGCTGCCCATCTTTAATTAATTGTGGTATTCCGATGAAGGAAATTTACTTAGGTAGAGACCAAGAGCAATAGAAAATAAACAGATTTTTTGTCTTTGCAGGGAAATTAAGGAGGGGGTATATCATGAGCTGTAACACTAAACTTTCCTTAAAAGCCAACTGACTATTTTTTTACTGTGTTCCAGTAGACTAGCCAATACAGGCAGTTGCTAGCAAATGAACATCAAAGCTAATGGTTTTACAAAGTGAACAGTAATTTTTACCAGAAATAAAAAACAACTTTTCCCTTGGAGAAAGAGGCATGAATTCATGAATTCATAAAGGATTGCCCTTGAGTAAAACTAGGAAAAGAATATTTTAATGATTTTGCTTGCTCTGCAAAATTTATCATTATTGTATTCAAACTCAGTAACTAAACCTTTTGGAAAATAACCATACAAACATTGTTCAGGAATACTCTGACTGAAGGGAATGTTTGCTTTGAAAAAATTACCTCTGTGAAAGAGACTAATCAATTTTTTACTTTGTTTTTTATTTTTGTTCATTTGCTTCAAGTGATATTTAGAGACAGCAGACAGATGTGTAACAAGAATTATATAAACTCCAAAAGAATTTCCCTTTTGGCTGTTGAATATGGCTATATCATAGCGGCATTATAATGCCTGGTAAAATACAGAGAATTAGGACAAAATGACAATATAGCACATGGAATATTATTTTTTTAACCTTTTAAGTTTAGGAAATAAAAAAAGTGAATATATCAGTACAAGATAGGTCTTGAATATTCCAGACTTATTTTAGACAAATGATAAAGGCCTATTACTGGCTTATAGTGTTAATATCCCTGTCTTACTCTGAAGAAGTGTATTTGATATTTGCTATAACTGTACTGCTGCTGTTTGAGTGATGAGAATCTCTTCTCTCTCTGCAAGCCTTAAGAAAGAGACAATAAAATTTATAAT
Organism: Psophia crepitans; assembly: GCA_013399095.1. Classification (NCBI taxonomy): domain Eukaryota; kingdom Metazoa; phylum Chordata; class Aves; order Gruiformes; family Psophiidae; genus Psophia; species Psophia crepitans. The sequence goes on from VWZZ01007162.1 coordinate 41,086, forward strand.
CATTTAAATTTTATTGTAACAGACAGTAGCTTAAGCTATTTTTTATATAAATGCATGCACACATATGTATCTCTATAATAACAGCTGTCAAGAGAAGTTACAGATCAGAAGTATAGCCATGTATAGCTGCTATAGATTTATCCAGATTCATCTTCAGTTCATCTTAAATATTTTTTTTCTCAAGTTTTTCACATTTCCAGAATTTTGAGATTTTTTTAAACAAAGAAATACAGCTGTTATGTAGATTCAGAAATTAAAATCTGGCCTTTAATATTGGGCCAAAAGTCTAAAATTAGGATCAGGTGCTTAAAGCAAGATAAGAAACTGAATCAAGAAAATCTCTGGCCTGTGACACTACATCATATTGCTAAGCTGAGCCTACTTTAAAAGAAGACATTTGCTCTTTCTCCCATGCTCTCTCTTATTCAAGAAAGAATCAAAAAGAACTGCCACTCTGTTTCTTACAACTTCCTCCTCAAAATATTTCCTTGATGTGCTGTCTTCAGAAGTTTTGTATCTCTTCAGACTGATGTGCTGTGACTTCTATCACGGGAAAGGCACTGTTTCATCTTTTCTTTTTCCTAGTCATGCATTAAAATATATTGTCTTATGATAGACTTTATGGTCCTTGTGACATGAATTAGTATTCTTGTGTGCTTGTATAGTATTCATACAGCAAAACTCCTAATAATAACGTGTAGCTCAAGAGAAATACAAATCAGGAGCAATGATATTGTATGATGGATTTATTTTCTTTTTTTCACATTTCCTAAAGACTTTTGTATATATGTAGCTGACACGAATTGTTTCTACAACAGAAACAGCCCATTGTATTAAGTCCCCGTAGATGATGACTAGTTTTTTGCTGCTTTGCTTTAATTAATTATTATTTTAAAATCTCATTTTGTACTTTGTATCTATATTCAGAAGGTGAATTATTAAAATATATCCTTTTTTTGTTATATATAAAGTTGTACTATTTTTCATACTTTCTGCTTATACATTTTATTTCAAGACTAATTATTGCAAACAACTCTCTTAAACAAGGTGGGAAGAAAGGATATTTCATCATGTTTCACATTTTATGCTTTGATAGTAACAAGTAACATTTACCTGCTGTATGCTGTACATTTGTTTATGAACGATACAGTGTAAGATCTTATTATCAAATGTATGTTACTGAATATGAATTTTTTCTTCAATTTTCTCATTTTATCTTTTAAAAACTTTCCAAAAAATTATTCACTCATCACCACTGATATTTGTATGCTGTCTGGCATCATATTCAGCGTATCTAATTCTCTATTTAATTGCCTTGTATTTTGTGAAAGCTGTTTGTTAGTTATTCCAATGCCCTTGTTAAACCTCTGTATATGCTATTGCATGTATGTATTTTTCTATCTTTTTCTAGTTCTTGTATCTGCACAGAAATTGCCATTACTGTTTCTCCTTACTTTAGGCTGTTAATATTGGCATGTTTTGGGTTTTGGTGAGGTTTTGGTGTATTTTGTTTTCTTTTGTTTTGTTTTGAATTTGGTGTGTTTTTTTTTCCCATGCATTACAAGGCTCTAGATGTGTAGTTGCTGAAGAGAGTTATGGGAAATGCAGCTATGGAACTTTTAAAAAATTACTAAAATGCCATGCACAGTGTGTTATAAGCATTACAAGACATACTCATGGCTGTGTAGTTTCCCTGTCTTTTCCCGTGCCCTGATCAGTTCAGGACACCATCAGCCTATGCCAGGTAAGTGTTTAGTTATGCCTACACTAGCAGAACGATCAGAAGTGTGCTTTTGAAACAAATCTACTGAAGATCCTTATTGGTTGTGCTTTAGTTAGCCCCACAAAGTGATCATAGAGCCCAGGGAAGCGATTTCTTTTATATTAAAGTGGACTTGAAGGTGTGTTCCTCCTCAAGGAATTCAAAGCAATTCATTAAAAAAGAGAGTCTGCATATTAGATCCTGAAAAAATAATGTTCTGGTCTGATTATATTATGCTGTATTGCTTGGAAATATTGAGGTAGATGAACAGAGTAATCTATATGTTTCTTTCATAAATATCTATGAATAAAATATGGTTGAAGGAAACACCACTTCAGATGTGACCTAAATAAGCAAATGAAACAGACCCTTATAAAATTGTCCTACCAAGTGCTAGGCAGAATCTTCAAATTTTCATATGCATGTGCTTAATAATTATATACTGTTGTCATTTAATGCCATTATCATAGAATATCCCGAGTTGGAAGGGACACATAAGAATCATTGAGTACAACTCCAGACTCCACACAGGACCAGCCCAATCAGAGCAGATGACTGAGAGCATTGTCCAGACGCTTCTTGAACTCAGCATCAACTTTGGTGCTGTAACCATCCCCCTGGGGAGCCTGTTCCAGTGCCCGACCAGCCTCTCTGTGAAGAACCTTTTCCTGATCTCCCACCTAAACCTCCCCTGTCACACCTTCATGACATACCCTTGGGTTCTGTTGCTGGTCACCAGAGGGAGGAGATCAGCACCTGCCCCTTTGCTTCCTCCTCATGAGGAAGCTGTAGGCTGTGATGAGGTCTCCCCTCAGCCTCCTCTTCTCCANCAGGCCACACCAGGCCCACAGTGTAGAGTGGGACATCACGTCCCTAGAGCAGCTGGCAATGCCGTGCTTGATGCACCCCAAGATACTGTTAGCTTTCCTGGCAGCCTGGGCACACTGTTGACTCATGTTCAACTTGCTGTAAACCAAGACCCCCAAGATCCTCTCAGCATGGCTGGTCTCCAGCGTCTCATTGCCCAGTCTGTACGTACAGCCAGGGTTGCCCCTTCCCAGATACAGAATGCAGCACTTGCTCTTGTTAAACTTCATGCAGTAGGTGATTGCCCAGTTCTCTAATCTGTCCAGATCTCTCTGCAATTCCTCTCCACCTTTGACAGAATCAGCAGCTCCTCCCAGTTTGGTGTCATCTGCAAACTTGCTCACAACACCTTCTAATCCTACATCTAGGTCATTTATGAAAGTGTTAAAAAGAACTGGCCCTAAAATGGAGCCCTGGGAAACCCCCACTAGGGACTGGTCGCCAGTCTGATGTAACCCCGTTTACCATAACTCTTTGGACCCAAGCTGTCAGCCAGCTGCTCAACATTGCGTTATGTGCTTGTCAAACTCTATGCTGGACATTTTGCCCAGGAGGATACTGTGAGAGACAGTATGGAAAGCTTTACTGAAATCCAAAAATATGACATCAACTGGCTTCCCTTGGTCAACTAGGTGGATGACCTTGTCATAAAAGGAAACCAAGTTTGTTAAACAGGACCTTCCTGTCATGAACCTGTGTTGGCTGTGACCAATGACTGTGTTGTCTTTCAGGTGTTTTTTGATAACTCCCAGCATAATTTTCTCCATAATTTTACGAGGCACTGAAGTGACACTGACAGGTCTGTAGTTACCAGGGTCTTCTATCCTGCTCTTCTGGAAAACTGGAACCCCATTTGCCAGCCTCCAGTCAACTGGGACCTCTCCAGATTCCCAAAACTGTTGAAGAATAATTGAGAGAGGTCTCACAATGGCATCAGCCAGCTCTCTGAGCACCCTGGGATGAATCCCCTCATGCCCACTGGACTTGTATGGATCCAGGTGGAGCAGGAAGGCCCGCACAAGTTCAGGGTCAGCTGCAAATTTATTGTTACTGCAGTCGTGGTCCTCCAACTCGGGGCATCTGAGGTCCCAGATTCCGTCATCGGTGTTGAAGACAGAGGCAAAGAAGGCATCAAATATCTCTGCTTTGTCTATGTCCCTGTTTGTAAGGAGACCATTCTCATCAATTAACAAGTCAATGTCCTCTCTGGTCCTCCTTTTGTTGTTAACGTTTTTTAAAAAAGCTCTTTTTATTGTCTCCCACAGTACTGGCAACCCTCAACTCTAATTGAGCCTTGGCTGCACTAATTTTCTCCTTACAGAGACGAGCAGCATCCCTGTAGTCCTCTCATGTTGCCTGACCCTGCTTCCATCAGCCATACAGTTTCTTCTTCCACCTAAGCTCAGGAAGATTCCTGTTCAGCCAAGTTGGCCTTCTGCCCCCCTTGAATTGCAGCAGTTTGAAATCGACTGTTCATGAGCTCTTAGGGTGTGGCCCTTAAAAAGTGACCAGTGCTGATGGACCCCAGTGCCTTCAAGAGAAGTTTCCCAGGGGACCTTACTCACTAGTTCTCTGAGCAGCCTGAAGTCTGCTCTCCCCATATCCAAGGTTGACTTTTGGTGTCAGTTTTCCTCCTGTCACCAAAGATTTTAAATTCTACCACTTCATGGTCACTATAGCCAAGATGGTCACCAATCGCCATTTCCCCCACAAGACCATCTCTGTCCATGAGTAACAGATCTAGGAGGGCACCCTTCCTTGTCAGCTCCCTTAATACCTGTATCAGGAAGTTGTCATCAAAGTGTTTCAGGAAACTCCTGGACCTGCTGGTATCATCTGTGTGGTGTTCCCAGCTTACGTGTGGCAAGTTGAAGTCCCCTGTAAGGACAAGGGCAATTGATATGGAGGCCTCTCTTAGTTCCTTAAAGAATAATTCACCAGTGGCATTGTCCTGGCTGGGTAGTCTGTATTAAACTCCCACAATGACGTCCCTTTTATTTGCTTGTCCCTTAATCCTTACCCAGAGGCTCTCAACCATGTCAATTCTGACTGACAGCTGTGTACAATTCAGCCCTTCTGCTACATAGAGCACCACCACCCAACCTCACCTGCCCTGCCTGTTTCTTCTGAAGAGCCTGTAACTGTCCATTGTAACAGACCAGTCACAGGACTCATCCCACCAGGTTTCACTTATGCAAATGACATCATAGCACTGGGGCTGAGACAAGGCTTCTAGCTCTTTCTGCTTGTTCGTCATGCTGCTTGCATTGGTATAGAAGCATTTCAGATGTGCTTCAACACACCCAGCACCTCGTGAGCAGACTGAAGAATCTTACTACCACACAGTTCCTCTGATTGTGGCCTGCCTTCCCTTAGCTCATCATCGGCGACGTAGTAACACTTCAGCTGGGCTGCTGGTTTAAACCCTGTCTCTGACATGGTGCCCCTAGGCTCATCTCTAGCAAGCCTGGTACTATCCCCTTCTCCCTTTTAAGAGTAAGGAATATGTTAACTGTTACGCTTGGAGAAGTATGATGTGGGTTGTCATAGACTTTTAAAAGTTGTGTAGATGGATAACACATACAGAATGAGAACAATTTCTCTATTTAAAAAATAAACTTAGAACTCTTACACTAATAGTCACACTATGCTATGGCAAAATACGTTCTTTTTAACAGGCATATCTAGTTCAATCTAATGTTTTAATACTTTATTACCTACCTTTTTAAAACACGTCAATGAAAAATGCCCCTAACCAATTCAGATACCCAAGATCTGAAAAATTTTGTATAGTATGTTTTAAATAGTTTTTGTTTCCTTACTGCTTACCTGGGCACAGGTATATAGAGTCATTCTTCAGGCATCCAAGTGCTGTAAACGTGCATTTCTTACTTGTACTCTTTGAAAGAAATGTTTCCTAGTAGAGAAATTTCAATAATTTAGGTTTCCTTGTGTCTAACTTTGGAAGTGATGCTATCTTATCAGAAAAAGTGAGATAGTTATAAAGGTAATTTCCTTATAGTAAGTATTTGGCCAAGGCTTTTTACACAATTTACTAAAAAATTTCAGCATATTCTATATGAAATAACACTGAATTCTACTCTGAATGGATTACATGGTGCTTGGAGTACTTTCCATATAATGACAACAACCTGTCAGTATCCTGTTAGTGAGCAAAGATTTTTAAGATATGTGATATGAGTCTCTTAAAACCTATTTTTTCTCAAGCAGTTTCTCTGAAATGCAACTATAAACCTTTTTATCTTTCCATTAAATAGGAACTCCATGGTATAAAATAGGAAAACATATCCTCTTAGTAAAATTGGAATGGCTATGATTCACATCTTTACTTCTACAAATTGTTGAATTCCACAAGTTTCTCAACTTTATGTTTAATACCATAAATTGATCCCAGAGTTCTTTAATTTACTATACATAACGAAGTAGAGGATTTTAGCCTCACAGTTTTTTCTCCCAATATTGGTGCAAGCTGGACAGTTTGCTACTTTACAATCCATCAGAATAATGGCTAAGATGGAACTTTGTGCAGGACACTCTGGCCATGTTGCTCCACCTGGAGTCATGCGTATTCATTGCAATTGCATATAAGTAACTGTGCAAAGAAGAGGTGCAAGTATTTATGGATGTGCCTTTCAAAACAAAGGAATAGATTTACCCATAATTGTAGTCCTTTGAGACTCCTATGGAATAAGAAAGAAAGCGTATGCAATTTTATCTGAGAAAATGGGAGCTGTATCATGACTGTGTTATATGACAAAGTTACTGATAAAATGTATTACAAGTTTTCATAAAAGCAACAAGATACATCTTTACTAGAGCTGTTTCCTTGGATGGAAAGTGCTTCTCTGTGGCAATTACTGCCTTAGGGAATGTGTATAGCAGTTGTATTCATTGATTAAAAGGATACAAAAGACAAATCTTACTGATTGAAATACAAATCAGGTCTATCAGATCTATCAAAGGCACATAATATGAAAAAGTTTCTTCAGGGCACGTTTTATTTCATATACTTCCAAACTGTTCACAAATCTAATAAACTGGTCCTCCTTTTTTTTTATTTTTTCTTTCTTTATTTTTTTAAGGACTATAATAATTCTTTTCAGACTGTTCAAAACTGTAGAAAGATCTTCACATGTATATTTAATGAAGAAATAAGACCATCTTTAGAACAAAGCAGATATTTCATTCCTTTTTATGAATAAGGGCAATTACAGTTAATTCCACTTTCTCTTTCTGCTCTCTATATCCCTCTGACAGTATATGAATCCGGAATGCCTCATTATAAATAGCTATTGGATGAAAACTTATGTGCTTAAAAAGTCTTGAAAAAATTAGCAAGGCTATATCCACCTAAACTTAGTGTTGTTTCTAGTTCAAATGCTGGAATTGCAACTTCATTGTGCATATTTTTCCTGTTAGTTGTGAACCCATGTAATTTTGGAGACGTGGGGTTTTTTGTTGTTTCAAATCTTGCACCAAAGACTTACTGTGTTCTTAAAGGTAGTATTTTTTGCAATTTCAGGAAAATCTTTTCTTTCTCTAGACATTTGTATATATTTGTCTGTAATTTTAAAACTGTTGACTTCAAGTTTTGCGGGTTCCATTGGAGATTTCAAAACTCATAATCACCAATTTGAAAGGACAGTAAAATGACAGTCTGAGATTTATTTATGTATTAATTGCATCATATATGTTATCACCCTTGTGAGTTAAATTTTCCATACAATTATTAATTTTTTTTTGGGGGGGGGGCACAGAATCTAAAAATTCTTACATATTTGTGCAATAGTTGCAACACTATTGAAGTATCGGATATTGTTTGAGCATGGGCTTTGTCTTGAAGACTTTGAGATACAGTTGCTTCTGAACAGGCTAATCCTTTAAAACAATTATGTTAAAGTTCCTGAACTATGGGCATATGAAAGCCACAGCTTTTCACATTTTAAAATTTTTATTTGTTTCTTGGTTTTCTAGTACTGAATTAATATAAACCTTCTAACTTCTGCTATCCTTTATTTACCGTCATGCTCCTGTTCTGATGTGCTGTTCAGAACATAGAGGTACGTGAAATAGCTGAACAATAAAACTCTTATTGGCAGGCTATAGACTGCTGAAAGGGCCTGTGATGCAACATTATGCAACAATGGTGTGTGGAGAGCAGGTTATAAGGTAGAATAGAGAGTGATATGTCTTAACATAATTTCTTATATTATGATGTCTCTTTTATATAGAAAACCAAAAATATTTTTCTACAAAATTGGAGCATAGTGCATTAGTTAAACCTGGGGTGTGACTTAACACTAGAATGTCAATGTCATCTTAGATAAAATGTGTTACTTGTCAAAAAAAGCATTTACTTTATAAGTCATGGTTGATATACTGCAAACCCATGCAAGGAAGCCTCCAAAATCATGCAAACAAAATTAATACCGAAAGCAAACCTATTAAAAATCTGAAGCATATTAAGTTTGAACAATACACTAAGCATTTAGTGGTTTTGGTCAATGAATGTAATATTTTTCATTATTGAAATATTGATTTTTTATAACAAGAATATCTTCAGTGTATTATGTATAATTTTAATATTTTTGTAAACCAAAAGACATTTAGATGATAGGTTACATTAGATGACTTATTTAACTTTCTATCACTATGCCCTTTGTTAGGGCAACAATGATGGTAAAGGGTGTAGAGGGAAAAGTGTATGAGGAGAGGCTGAAGCTTCTTGGTTTGCTCAGCCTAGAGAAGAGGAGACTGAGGGGAGACCTCATCGCGGCCTACAGCTTCCTCATGAGGAGGAGCGAAGGGGCAGGCGCTGATCTCCTCCCTCTGGTGATCAGTGATAGAACCCGAGGGAACAGCATGAAGCTGTGACAGGAGAGGTTTAGGTTAGATAGCAGGATAAGGTTCTTCACTGAGAGGGTGGTTGGGCACTGGAACAGGCTCCCCAGGGTAGTGGTCACAGCACCAAGCTTGACTGACTTCAAGAAACATCTGGACAACGCTCTCAGTCATCTGCTCTGATTGGGTTGCTCCTGTGTGGAGCCAGGAGTTGGACTCGATCCTTATGGGTCCTTCCCAACTTGGGATATTCTGGGATTCTATATGACAGAGTAACAAGTTATGGAGATCCACTTTGGTTTATGTTTACCTTCTGCTGGCATTTAAATAGATTTCTGGCAATTTATAGAATGTGAGTTCAAGTCCAGAACTTTACTCAAAAAGGTATCTTTTAAGAAACGATGCTACTTTATTCAGCTTCATTGAAATGTTGCTGTTTGCTATTCTTCAGATAGTTCCCTTCCCTGTGTCCTAGTACAAGTTTTAATAAAGGTTATATGCATCTGGAGTCATTAATAATCAGAAGATTAATTGCCAAATCCATTTTTAGAAATGGATACTAGAAACAATAATAAATTAAGCCTTAATAATAGGAGAGGAAAGTGATTATCCAGAAAAACAGGGAAACAAAGCAGATGGAGATAATTGAATGAAAAGAGGAATACTAGTTAGGAAATACTGAGGTGTTAGAGTGTAGAAAATGCAGGAAACAGAGGAACTTGTGACTAGCTGAAGAAAGAAAAGATAGTAAGGAATTTAGAACTTTCGAATAATTAAGCACCCAAGAATGCTTAATGATTTTCAGCACCTGTTTAGATACACTGTGCACTTCACTGTACTGTTATCTGTTCATGCAAAAAATGGACTCTTCTTTTACACATACATGCTATTGCATCTGGTGCCCTAGGGGAGAGACTGAACTCAGCAGAAAAATCCATCTGTAAATGCATATTCTAGTGATCCATTAGTAATGAACCTGTTCCACTCAATAATTTTAACCAAAGCAATCAATGTCTGAACTATTTTTTTCTTTAATCATGACATATCTCCTGGAGATGCCAGAGGGTGTTCTGTTGTCTGAACACAGGCCAAGGTTCAAAGCTAGGTTTTGTTTTGCCAGTTTCTATTAAGGATTCAGTTCACTAATGAATTAAAGACATTTCAATATAATTATTTACAAAGGTTTCAACCATGGGAAAAATATCTTCTAATTTTATAGCAATCTATGAAAACAAAATATAAACGTCATACAATTTTAACATGTATATAATTAACACTCACATTTTTCACCAGACTTCCAAGTCCACTGAAATATTTTATATCGCTGTTCAGGCCTAAACATTCTATTTTAAAAAGAAATGTCTTAGCTTTCCAGATAGTGCCAATTTCTTGTGTCTTTGTAACGCTTTTACTATGTTATTTACCATTCCAAACCATTGTTTGAGTTAAAATGTCAATACAAGATGCCTTCACTCTTATAAGAGACGAGTAACAAAGACGCTTTGCTTCACTACATCTAATGCTTCATTCTACATCTTTAATTTCTAAACAATAATAATGACAATAATTCATATTGCAGGAATACACTTGCTGAGTTACTAACTTATTTTTTTCCTCTTTCTACCTCTTTCATGACCACCATCAAATTCATTCTACTATTTTGTCCCTGGTGTTGCATCATTTGTAACAGTCGGTTGTAAACCCTTCAGGCTGGCTCCCTGTGCAACTTCTCATGCAGGAATTTAGAAAGCACTCAGCATTGCCCTAGATCTATTTCTCTTAGTTAATAGTGAAAGCTTCATTGACTTTAAAAGGAGCAGTGTAGGTCAAACATTTCTTAAATATCCCAGTGAACAAGAACTTATCATTGACCTGACACAATTTTTTTGTGCAGGTGAATCATGAATAATGATGAAAAATATATCGTGACTTTCAATTTACGGTTCATTCTTCTGTAAATATAAAAGGATAAGAGTTTCTTATATGTCTTGCCCATACTTCTTAAAATAGTGGACCTTCAGTTTGTTGATTTGTACCACCTGAAGATGTGTTTGTTACATCTTATAAATAGAAGCCCCTAGTATACGTGATATGTGCCATAGGGCCATACACAATAGAAAAAAGATGGGCAATTAATTACTCTTTCTACAGTGTTAATTTTAAATGCATATGATACCAAAATTCTTTTTCAACAATATTCTTGGAAGACCTCTGTGATTCTTGTGGTTCTGGAGCAGCACTTACCACTCAGTGCTGCTGTCTTTGCTACATCTTTGATTTCCATCCAGCCCTTCCCCCGCCTCTCCTATTTCACTGCTTCAAAACACACCTTCAGGGAGCAGAGATGACTATTTTTCACTTTGAATAATAACCATAAATAAGTACAAACTGAGGGGTGGTGTAACTAGATGAGGTAGTTATTACCAGCATAAACAGATGAGACTCATACCAACACTGATGAGTCTTACAAAACGTGATGCTTTTTAATCAGCTGAGGGAGTTGATCACAACCACTTACAATACTAATGACTACTTACAATAATACTTACATTATCACTGGCTGCATCTTTTTTGATGCATTCTAATACATTTTAATTTCTTGTGTTTTGACAAAGTTCACTAATACCTATAAAATTTCTTTTAATCTGTGTTCTGTATTGGTTAATTCTGTCATGAGAGAATCTTGGGTTTTATTTTGCAATATTATTTTATAGTTAATTAAACAGTATTTGGACATGACCACAAAAGGTTATAAAATTGAAGATTAAATGAAAAAGAAATTAAGATTAGAGAGGCATATAATTAAAGGCTTGGAAATACCAGTGTTTATGTTGCTTGGCCAGTTTTAATTATGTTCACTTTAAATTAACACTATGTTATAGGTTTTTTAATCACGTGATCAAAATGTTTTTTTTTCTACACGGGCAAAGCCAAATTTGTAGCAGGATTTAAGAGAAGATATTAATATATGATGGATTAGGCTGTGGGCTGATCTCATGGATGTAAAATAATACCCCTAGGACTGGATGCTGTACTAGCACTTATGACAAAGTTTTTGTACGATGCTTAGCAAATTATATATGACAATAATTTCATGGGTTGCCACTAAATGTGGATCCTGTTTTTTCTGAACAGCGAACTTGAAAACCTGTGTGGCTGGATTTGTAGAATTGTTGAGTACTTAGGTGTTTCCTCTGCTGGTAGATAAGAGCTCACTTCACAGTAGCCTCATAAAGATAAATCAAGAGATGTTTGCAAAACACTAAAGTATTGGAAGAATACCATAGGCAAGCCAAAGTGAAACGAATAGTTCTCCAAACAGCTCAGGATTTCAATGGCATTCAATCAATAAAGCCTGAGAACACACACTGAAAGACAAGAACATCTCAGAACATATTCAGAGCACTAAGGCAGATACCCTAAAGGGATATAATCGAGGAAACAAAAATTGAATCAGAACATGTGTATTGAGGAATATTGTCAAAGAGTTGTTTGAGATGAAAATATATAGAGATAATTGTGATCAGAGAGTCTCTTTGTTATTTTATACTATTAGTAAAATGTGTTTTTTAATACTCTGTAGGTTTACAGAACCACTTCCATGAAAACGAGCTCAATTTTGCCCTCAGATTTTAGTGTTCAGCAGTAGCTTCATCTCTTATACTCTGTTTAAAAATGTCATATTTTAAATGTAATCATTGCAAATGGTATTACAGAAATGATAAGAAATGGCCTAGTATTGCTGTGTTGAAACTGGTTGCGTTTTGAAATAAACATGATTTTTAAAATAATGTAAGATTGGTGCTGAAAAATTATATATATAAGGTAAAATACCTAATTAAAAAAAAAGTTCAGAATACTTTTGCCATGTTCATTCTCTTCATAGATTATTTTTGTTCTAAAAGTACTCCTGTTGCTATACTTGTTCTTTAACTTTTCTCAGTGATTTAGTGGTATCTTAATCTCTCATTGGTCCCATTGTCCTCCACTGGAATATTTTCAGAATATTGAATATATTGAAAAAGAAAAAGAATTGCTATAAAACAGGACATTGGAATTCATAATTTTTAGAAGCCTGAAGAAAAACTTGGAAATCTGGTTTCAATGTTCTCTGAAGTCCCTTAAAATATGCATGGAGTGTCTGAATATCAATTTAATTGCCATACTATGAATTATTTGATTTAGTGACACCTGGGAAAAAAAAAATCAAAACCCCCAAATGGGTTACTTTACCTGGCCTTTAAACCTCAGGAGTTTAGATATCATGCACAAAGGTGTCCAGAATATGTAGGATATATTCTGGGATACATATATATATGTATCTCCAAGTGGGGTATTTTAGATACCCTTTCTTACAGAAGCATTTGAGCTGCCTTTCAAACAGCATGGGTCACTTCTTGAAAACAGCCAGAACAAGGGCTTCCCCTATTTCTTAACAACAGCCTGATAGTTGAAATATATTCTAGGTTCATTGAAATCTGTCTCCTGCTAAAGGCAAATTAAATGATATATTTTGTCTTCCTTGAGAGTTTCACAGCTGTTGGACTACAGCCTGTTTTAAAGTGTGGATATTTTTCTTTCTGAAACTAAGCAGAAAAAAGTCCCGATTGTCAGAAAAGTTTGATTTCACTGACTGATGATTAGAACACTCATTAGCAAGTGATAAAGTTTGTCATATCGCCCCCCACCTCGTTCCCCCACCTTCCCAAGGATTCTTTATACAATGTCTGTTCAACATACAATAGCACTCATAAGGGTGTGTAATGTCCCATCACCTTGGACTAAATACAAAGCTGAATTTTTATGTACCACATCCTGGAAGAGTTAAAGCACTAGACACACACACAAAAAAGCATCTTTTGGGGGAAAAAGTTTAGGGTAGAGCTGTGACACCAGTATCGTCATCGGATGTAGTTTGAAAGAAGCAATAGGTGCTGCTCTGTTTTGCACAGCGCTTAGTTCAGGCTCTCATCAGACGTGCACATACTTACTGGCAGCATCAGTACTCAGGAGTAAAAATGGCTAGTTCAGCTTGAGAGATTCTTTTAACCTTGTTAAGAGTGAAACCTGAAACACAGCAGAATTTTAGTTACCTAGAGTATTTTAAGATTAAAACACGAGGAACTTGCAACATTTGGACATTTCCAGGTTTAAACATCAGATGAAAAGGCACTTTCTTGTATTTTTCTTTGTCTTATCTACCTTTATTCTTTTTACATGTATTCTTTTCAAACTGCACCCTACTATTCTCTAACATGCAAATGCTATGCAGTTGAATTACACATCGTGGTTTTCAGTGAAGTAATAGGTGGTTTCAATCCAAAGAGTAACATTAATTTAGTGGTTGTTAAAATAACAGAAATATTAATGATGTGGCAATCTGCTGCCAGAGGCAGTTGTATTTCAATATGCAGAGGATCAAACCAAATTACGTGAAGTAGTGGTTGTGTGGTAGTCTGTTGGAAATCAGTTTTCAAGTGTCAACACTCAAGACATATCTGAAAATTAATATATTTATAATATACAACTGAAATATGGATCTCATTAATTCAAATTGGCTGAAACCAGTGTAGTTTTATATTTTCCTATACATGTTTGAACTTGTATGCTGATTTTAGAAGTGGTCTTAAACAGATTTATCTTTTTTTTTTTTTCTCTGCCAATATTATCTGTGAAAAACTATGAAACTAATACAAAAAAATACTCTAAATTTTATGAGATAAAATTAGAATAGCAAATATTAGGTTGAAAATGACTGACAGTTACTGATAAATCTGCCTTGTATCTCACATTGACAGAAAAATTATATTAATGTAGAAATTGTCCATGTGACAAAGGTTGAAGTCTTCAATTCTGTTTCCTTGTAATATGAGAAATTTATAAAATTAACTTGTGTTATTTTTAATATTCCTCACTGTAGTGAGAAAGCACTACAGATCTAGTAGAGCTATTGGACTTTTTTAATGTATTACTATGTGGAAACAATGCTGTCAGCAGAACACCGTATCCTGATATTTTAAACCAATTTAGTGTTGGAATCTGTATGTAACATTGAAATAGAATATAACATGCTATTGCATGTTTTAGTATTTTCTGAATATTAATCAATTATTATCACTGCCTTTAGGCTTTTCAAAGACTTCTTCGATTGATAAGCCATTTTATTCCAAACTTACATGCCTAGATCAAAACACACATGAGTAGGAACCAGGGTGTGTATATACATATTTTTGGGTGGGGGCTTTGTTTTGTGGGGTTTTTTGTTGGGTTTTTTTTTGGTTGTTTTGGTTTTATTTTGTTTTGTTTTTGGTTTTTGTTTTTGTTTTTGTTTTTTTTTTTGCGAGAGGGGGGAGACCACTGTAAATTCTATAGTTTATCAATATGAACACAAAAAGTATTAAGCTGAGTGGAGATAAATGGTGTCTGTCTTCTTAGTTTACAGTAGGTCTTGTTTTCTAGATGTGTGCAATCACAGTGAGTATGATTGGGAAAAGCCTTAAGAGAGTAATTGCTTTGCATAGTTATTTCACACATGGAACTTCAAGAAAAAAGCCCACACTACAATAAAGACCATGTTGTGAAGAGCCTGAAAACTGATGATGAGCAGTTGTACGTATATCCATGAGTTATATTTCACCCTTTCAATGAGACTGATGCAACTAAAAATGTTGACAACTGCTTCTTGTTATGAGTGTCTTGAAGTGTCATGGCTGCCTTGGCCAAGGATGCTGGGAGCCACACAGATACCGCAGCAGGGTGGCAAAGAAGAACCTAGGTCTTGTCCCAGCCAGGAGCAAGGCAGGCTGGAGGGAAGCTGGGGCAAGGCATCAGGCACCTCCCTGGGGCTGGGCAGAGGCCAGGCTGCCACGTAGGCTCAAGGGTGGGCCTGGTTCAGCGGGGCCCATGACTGGGTAAGGCAGGGCTGTGGAAAGCTGGAGACTGGCCCTGCTGTGGCATCACTGGGGGAGGGACTGATGGTCCCAGTGGACTGAAATAGGGTCCTGGGCCCTGGGAAGGGCAGCAGAGCTATGATGGGGGGTCAGGAAAGGGATATGGGTGTCCTCAGAGACCTGATAAAACAGAACCTTGAAGATGGTGGTTAAACATAATGAAACATGGTCAGTCCTCACAAGTAAAGGACTGGGACACAACACAAAACCATTTGTAGAAAGACTATCTTCCCTTCTACACATATTTCATTGCAATGTTTATACTGTATTTTTTTATTTTTCAGTCTTAACATCTTTTTCTAACCTGTCAATATTTTTTTTCCACATCTTTAGACTAATAAATTTTATTTAATTCACACAAGATTTCTCAGGTTTTGCATTTATTTTGATTTATTTATAACAAGATTAGGTCCTCATGGAGTAGAGCTGCACCTCTAAAACACAGATCGAGAAGGGGTCAGACCAAGGATAGATTGCATTTGTTCTGAGTTTGTTTCATTTTTCAGTTGTTATAGTTTCCTAAGTGTCTTCTGGTTTTCCTATTGTTATAGGATCATAATCTGTTACATGATCAAATGACTGAGGTCTTACAGGTAGAAAAGGGTCTGATAAGATAATTCTATCTTACAACAAATGCATTTTGCCCCATGATGAGGTTAAAGCAATTCTTACTGTTTGACAACGTGTGAAAGCTGTTGCAGAGGGTTGCAAACCTGCATACTGAGACTTAGGTTCAAGGCTGAGGAAGCAGACACTCAGATGAAACATATCTTCACAAGATTTTATGTTCCCCAAACTGCCATGTTAAGAAGTAATCATCCTATATATCAGAAATGGATTTTTTTCTTTTATTGTGGCAAGAAATATGTTTAAGATATTACAACCTTAATGACTTCAATGGAAAAATTGTAGCAA
Organism: Psophia crepitans; assembly: GCA_013399095.1. Classification (NCBI taxonomy): domain Eukaryota; kingdom Metazoa; phylum Chordata; class Aves; order Gruiformes; family Psophiidae; genus Psophia; species Psophia crepitans. The sequence continues at coordinate 57,442 of VWZZ01007162.1, forward strand.
TGAAAGCATATTAAAATAAATTTAGAGCACAACAAGAATAAAATAATGAATAGGTCTCTAATAGGAAATTCTTTTTTTTTTTTTTTGATAGGTATAGGTACTTCATGAACTATGAAATATTTTGTAACAATAATTTGTATTTTGGAAATGAGATGCTTCAGATGAGCACTTCATGTTGTGTACTGCAGTTGAATCTAAAGTTGGATCAGTTTTTTTTTCAGTATTATATATATACCAAAAAGGTACAACAATGAGTTTAGTTATCAGAGATATTATTCATAATGCCAGGAAATCAATTAGAATCTGAGTATCCATTAAACTTGCTCTATACTGAATTTGTATGTATGTAGAGATAAGCTATATGGTAAATTAACTTCTAGTTGTGGATTTTCCAACTTTAAATGAAATTGTTTGGATTACTTATATTGTATTTTGCCCTTAATTTCATTTGGGCATAGATTTCCACATTCAGCTATTGAAAAGAACATATTGTTCATCTCTATATGATTAAGATTTCCCCAGAATATTGCATTTCTACAGTTCCAGCAAAAAAATGAGAAACTGAAAGTATATTGAGTTATTTTTTATTTAATAAACAGTAAATACATAGTGTTTTGTGTTATTTTTATAGTAATTCAGCTCTGTAGCTTAGAATTTTTCATCACTGAAAGACAACAGAAACATTGATGGTTAATAAGTGGAATTTCTGACTATCAGTAGAAAACCTTTAATTTTAAAATAACATGTAAATAAAACCTGGTATCTCATCTATATCAAACATCCATAGTTTAATGAAGTATGGTATTTGGTTTTTTCCATAATTTTGTTCCTTAATTAACAGTCAGTAGTGTGTCACTCAGTACACAGGCTCAATGAAGAAATTGAGAAGAAATCCTCCTTCTTCTCTGGGCTTTGAATAAAACCTTACTATCATATCTTGTCAAGTTTTTTATCCTTTTACATTTTCTTACTCACTGGGTGATTGATTGAGAGTACCTCATACATTTCCAGATATTTTGTCTAATAGAACAACTTATCATTATAAACCAACATTTGTTATTATAAAAATTACTTATCATACGTTTTTATGATCCGGTCTGGAAAGTCTATTTGTTGTGTATTTTAGAATCTATTTTCAGAAAGATTCATTAGCTTCATAAATTTTGCTCCACTTCTGAGATTCAAATGGTAAAACTGTGCTTTATTTCTCACATAACCTGTAGAGTCCAATCACATAAGGACGACAATAAGTGGATGTCTAGGAAAGAAACCCTTGGAAATAATTGGATGGCTAGGAAAGAAACCCTTATATATATATATATATGTATATGGATGGAAATGTATTATGAGTTAAGCTTTTGTAATGCTTCAGTTATTTCTTGACTGTCAGAAGTTAGATATATTTCATCCGACAGTGTAAATGTGAAACCTGAGAGTTAAAACTGAATTATGCATGCTTTTACTCTACAGTTTCTATTTGTCTGTCCGAGGTTTTTTTGGTTGTTTGTTTGGTTGGTTTTTTTATATACAGTAATTGAAGGGAACACTGAGCTGAGATAATATAATTTTTAATTCCTCCCATGTTTATAAATATAACAGTGAAAGGACCTACAGGTTAGGTTTTATTGACTTTACTCAATGTTAAAGGAATTGAATTTTTTTAGTCTGAGAAGAACATGCATCTTCTATTTCAATTTTTCTAGAAGCACTCGTTTCTAGCATTGCTATGTTCATTACAATGTTTTACCTTGATTTTAAATTCATTTCTTATCTGTTAGCCTCCTTTTTTCCATTAGATGATGAAAACTGAAAGATGTAGTACATCCTGCAACCACTGCTATACTCTTCTTCTAAATGCAGCTATACAGAATGGAGATGGGAATGCTGATCTTGCAAAAAAAAAATCCCCTATAAAGTATTTTCGCAGCTTATACCCAAATCTAATGTGAGTATTCTAGTGTCCTTAACTTTATAGTAGAAAGTCAGGGTGAACCAGAGTGAGAGGTCAGACTTAAGGAATAAAAATGAGAACATAGAAAATAACAAGACAAGAATCTCTTTGGGCAATGAACATGAAGTTTTCAAGCACATCATACTACAATCATTCATTTATTCATATATTTTAAGTCAGAATTATTTTTGAAATTATTTTTAATATTGTTTTCCTAATGTCATTGCTGATATTTTTGAGTAACAAGGTCCTTCTCATCCCGTCTGAATGATGAATTCTAAATTAAAAACCAACATGGAAAAGAAAATGCAGAAAGAACATAGAAGGTGCAGTCCTGCAAGATGAGCATTACAAATATTGGAGTTTTTTCCCTGGTGGTTTTTTTGTTTGTATGTTTTGTTTTGTTTTGTTTTGTTTTGTTTTGTTTTGTTTTGTTTTGTTTTTGTTCTGTATCTCTAAGCCAAAATACTCAGCCAATTTCAGACTGGGATTTCCATCTGTATGGTAAGTGTAGAAAAGTATTTGTTTAATGATACCTGAGCAGAAAAGGGCAGGCAGAGTAAGCTCTACCATGTGTTTGAACATATCCTAGTAAGCTAAAGGCCTGAAAGAAATCTGTCTTTCTAAATGATAATTTTGTTATTTGTTCAGCTCTTAGGGAAGTACCCCACATACCATTCATTTTACAAGGAAGATTTTATGGCTGTAAAGGGGAACATTGAATTTAATGTTCACTGAGGATATCATGCAGTTCACAGGACTGAGTCACACAAACTGTAGTCAACCTAACCTTTTTTGAGAAAACTAGATAAAAGGAAGAAAAAATCTTTCTTCAGGTATGTGCTGGATCCTAGGCTCACCTAAAGGGGAACTCAGCAAAAAAACCTCTGCAAATCCTCTCAGAAAGGAACTTGGAATTGAAAGAACTACAGTCATACTCATATATTAACAAGAAGAAGAGAACATTCAGTTTCTTATCACTTGAGTTTTCAAGTTGAGTACCATTCCTTATGGTATCAACTGCTATGAACTGAAAAAATGTGCTGGGAGAGTACTGAACTCACTGGAATCCTTCCTTTTGAGCTGCACTTACAATAGCGATTGGCAACAGACACTGGTACATCACCATGAAAAATTTTCATTTTGAAGGACTACCAAACTTCAAGGAAATTCAATTTATATGGAAGTCTTCTGGTCAGGTTTAATTCATGTGTATCTGACAAGCTGTGCCTGCAAATTATTGTGGTAGCTCAGGCATTTTTCTAAATACTTCAGGGACTTTTAGAAGGGGAAGGTAGGTAATGCAGTAAAGAAATAATCTTGAACAATTGTTCATCAGACAGTATGATTTTCAGAACAAAATCAAAAGCATTCTTTCCTGTATACTTTTGTATGTTCTTTTTTTGGTTGTACATGTGCTAGAAAGGCACAAAATACAATCCAATAAAAGCTCTATAATTAAGTACAAAACTTTTTCCCAGGAAGAGTCAGGCATCACTGATCAATTTAATATTAAATTATAGTTCTAGTTAGAATATTATTCTTTCAAAAGTAAAAACATAAATAACACTTTGAGGTGAAAAATCTGCGACCTCAGGATATTGTTGCATTGATACCAGCAACTCTACCTCAGTGTAAAAAGCGGAGTAGTACACAAGATTAAACTGTGGCTGCAGTAACAGAGTGAGTGCAAAAATTCAGTGAAGATATTTGAGTTTCCTTTATCTTCTTTTTTTTTTTTTTCATTTGTTAAATGGATTCCATGGAAAAACTCAGTCTTTCTCTCTGGTTCTGCTCATATGTTCAGAAAGTGAAGTGTTAGTTCCTTGCTGTGTTTTCTTTTTCTTTTTCTTTTTCCCTAGTTTCACTATATACAAATGCAAGATTGAATAATACTTTATTTATTAATTTGTTTACATTAAAATAGTCAGTCAATCCAAGTCAATAAACAAAAACGAACACTGAAAATTAATAATATCTCCTAAATTTCTCTTTCTTTTGTCTGACCCTATGTTCTCAAAGTTTTCTGCTAACTCCGTATCCCTTAAACAGTAAATTCTATTACAACATGTTTTATCTCAGTCCTATTGCAAAGCTGTGGTTGTTATTTAGTCACCTGTTTAGGAATGACACATTGGTTAGGAAACATACATTCCACCTTTATAAAGATTTCATGTGTATAACATCGTTTTAAAAAAGTGTTAGTGTGTGAAAACAAGTCGTTAGATAACCTTCACCCATGATAAATAATTTTTTTAAATTATTATTATAAACAGATTACTGGAGAGAGTGTAGATGTCATTCCTGTGTTCCCTGGGAACAAGTTTGATTGATTCTCCATGGTTCTTGCTTCTTCAATGGTTTCTTAATGGAAAACAGAAATTTGAAGGTTGCAAAGCTGCTTCTGCTTATTCTATCACAGGTGTGGCATACTCTTAATGAAATCTTAATTAGATAGACATTCCAAAATCGCAGATAAATCTGGATTCCACCCCTATAGAAAGATAAGACATAGAAAGAAAACCTCCTGTTAGTATTGGGATGGTCAGCCTTTCTACTAATCAGAGGGTGTAGTGTTGTGTCTTTTTAGGGTCAGAGGACGGTAGGATATCAGTTATGAGTTAACATCTAGAGCTGATCAGACGAGAACGTGTTTCAAAATAAGGTATTTCCACAAAGAATGGAAACAACAAGCTTGTGAATTTTTTAGCAAAAGTAGGAAGGGGTGAAATAATTGAAGAACTGTTTGGTTCAAAATATAAGCCAATTTTATTGCAGGAGCAAGGTAATGAATGTTTAGGAAAGTAAACTATGATATGAGGTGTACTCTATATATACAGTACTCTAGTCACTATGGTAGCTATTATCTTAAGAAAAAAAAAATCCCCTCCCCAAACTCTGTACTATGGAAACAAAAAAAGAAGATCCCATGACAAAGTTTAGCTTTAACTACCTTCATAGTCAATGAATACATGTTTAAAAGCACACTAGCTGTGCTTCTGTAGAAATCCTCAGAAATAAAGAATGTGTCATTCTATTCTCCACTTCTACTTTCCTCCTGGAAGGTATCTTAGGAACAAATTTCTTCACTGAAGGAGACTGAAGCAGAAAGAACCAGAAAAGTATAAACCATGCTCATTATTCCTAACAATAATCGTAAAATCATGGCTGGGGAAGGAAAGAAGGAGGGGGGGCACACTCCTGGCACTGCAAGTAAACGTAAAAAGAGAAAAAGCTGTGATTGGTTTTAAAATACTGCATTGCACATGTTCTGTATAGTCAATGTGGTTTCTCAGATGAAAGCTGCATCACTATCATAATGCAATATTAGTAGCCAGTATAGGATGCTTCATCAACTCTATATTATAAAAAGTGTAATATTATGGATGATAATTCTTCAATTCCCCTATTAAGTCTGAGCAATGGCACAATTTCATTTGATTTTCTGCTCTAAAACTGTATCTAGGGTGACTGCACTAGAAGTAATGTAACCCTTTTTTTTTTTAGTTTTATGTAAAATAGCACCATTTTTCTGATTTTATATAGATTCCTTTCTGCAGACTTCACATGGGAAAAATCTCTACCAATACCAAAGGTGAATAAAGACACTGGGACTTGATCTGTGATAAACAGCTTCTGAATGTTATTTATTAATCTCACCTATATGTTTATGTGTGTATGTGTGACTGTATCCAGCAAGTAAAGTAATACTCTGTTTTATTATCAGAAAAAAAAATTAAAAATTAATTGTAATATTAAAGTTTTACAATTAAAAGAAAATATACTGAAAGTATCAGAGACTCTTATGGAAGAACGTCATACTCATTACTGGGAACTCTGGGAAAGCTGAATACCAAAATAATTGAGTAAACTAAGGGGGTTATAATGGCTGATGAAAATGCATTGAATAATGTATCAAGCATGATGCAAATGGTACGGAATAAAGGGTGGAAATTGTACTCGGTCTGGCTGGGAGGAAGTTAATTTTAATCAAGCAGCCTATATGGTGATGTGTGGTTGGTGTCTTATCAACACTGTTTTGGTGTCCAGTGTTTTAGCTCTTCCTGAAGAGATCTTACAGTGTCAAGACCTTCTCTGTTCCTTACTCTGCCCCTATGGAGCAGGCTAGGAGGAGGCAAGAGATTGGGAAGGGACACAGCCAGGAGCCCTGAACCCAACTGACCGAAGAGATATTTCATACCATATGATGTCATGCTCAGCAATGAAATGGGGGCAGGATTTTTCCCAAAGTAGCTGCTGCTCAAGGACTGGTTGGGCATTGGTCTGCTGGTAGTGAAAGATTGCTTTTGCACCACTTTTCCTTCCTTCCTTCCTTCCTTCCTTCCTTCCTTCCTTCCTGGCCGTGACCCACCTCCTCACCCAGATCCTTTCCCACAGCGTATTTCAAAGTGCGTGCCAGGCGAATGTCGTACAGATACAGTGACCTGGGAGTTGACAAGGACCTCAGGAAGTCACTTGTGATGTCCTTATAACTGTTGTGTGCTCCAGCGCTACCAGGCTAAACTCCAGGGAATTGCTGGCAGGTTATTTACTGCATGTAGGTGTATAAATTTGGGCTTGAGCCATTTGCATNCTGCCTGCCTGCCTGCCTTTCTTTCTTTTTTTCATTTTTGGCCTTTATCTCAACTCATGAGTTCTTTCTCTTTTATGCCCTTCCAATTCTCTTGCCCATCTCCCTGGATTAGGTCTTACCTGCCACCTGGAGTGAACCCACCATATATAGGAAAGGGAAGTGTAATAATGCAATTAAAAATGTTATAGCCCTTTTATTTCTACCCCTTTTTCTGGTGTTCTACTCCCACTTACCATACTCTTCTGTGTCCTAAAATTCAAGGCTGGGAGAAGGTGGTGGGAAGGCGGAGGTGTTATAGTGAGCCGTCAGCATCTGCAGTCATTTGCTGGGAGGAATACCATGATGGTTTCTTTCTTCTTCCTTCTAGGATCCACTTGGAAAAATGTTTACATGTTACTGACATGCTTTTACACCTTTGGTCTTTCTCTATTGGTCTGCAGCCCCACATTACTCCAAATGTATGATATATGGTGTCTTTTAGACAATTTTTTTCAGATCTGCATCTGTCTATAGCCCTGGGGTATTTTGTGCCAGACCTACCTACGTCCCATACTTTACTCCATGCCTACACTGCACTACACCACCTCCTTTGTCTTTGCTTCTGTAGGTATCTGCTGTTTTATCTGATCTGTGTTTCTCTACAGAATAAATTAGCAGGAAACACTTAGCAGAAAGTGTTGTAAGTGTCTTATTTTGCATAGAATAACTACAACTACCTGAAAGGGAGTTGTGGTGAGCTGGGGGTTGGCCTCTTCTCGCAGATAACTAGTGACAGGACTAGGGGGAAAGGCTGCAAGTTGCAGCAGGGGAGGTTCAGGTTGGAGATTAGGAGAAATTTCTTCTCTGAAAGGGTGGTCGGGCATTGGAACAGGTTGCCCAGGGAGATGGTGGAGTCACCGCCCGTGCGGGTATTTAAGCAAAGGTTAGACGTAGTACTGAAGGACATGGTTTAGTGGTTAATAGGTGGTGGGCGGACGGTTGGACTGGATGATCCTGGAGGTCTCTTCCAACCTTAATGATTCTATTCTATTCTATTCTATTCTATTCTATTCTATTCTATTCTATTCTATTCTATTCTATTCTACTTGTTAATGCTGTCTATATAAAACTTGTGTTGTACAAGAAATTACCCATAGACAGCTGGTCTATTAGAGAAAACGCTATTGGAGCTAAACCAAGTGAAAACAAAGCTACAGGAAGGTTGAGAAAAGTTCAGAAAGAGCAAGTCTGACAAGCATCATTGTGACACCTCCAACTTCAAAGCTCAGGACCCATTACCAGTCAGTACTGTACTACAGGACTACAAGTTTACAGTAGGTCAAAGAGAAAGACTGTAAAAGTTCCATTTGAGGAATTTGACTAAGCAGCAGATAGTAGAGACTCTGGAAAGAGCAGTTTCACTGGAATGTGTAAACTAAAAAGCCACGAGTCTGGATCTAACTCTATATAAGGATTCATATACAAGCCATTTAATAAGCTTCCAAATGTGTTGGAAGGTGAGTTTCAGGATTTTTGTTATTTTTAAAGATAGATTTGTTTAAAGCGATATTTTTAATTTAAAATAACAAAATTTTTAAAAGTCAGAAGACAAGAGAGGACTAAGAGTTCATGAGGGTATTCTATTTCCAAACAATATGCAATAGAAATTAATAGCTTCCCTGGAGAAAAATGCAGTACCTAGGAAAAAAGGGAGATGACTAACAACCGCTTCTGTGGCAGAAAATTAAGAGCAAAGAGCACCTTACCTAAAAGAGTATCTTTTCCTTTCAGATAAAAATAATCCTTAGCAAGTAGGAATCTAAAATGCATTTCACTAGTACAGCATGTAAATAATTTTTGTAACCATCTGCATGAAAGACTGCATAATCTGTTTGGTTTACAAGTTGATCTTTCTGAAAATAAATACAGTTTATTTATTTATTTACAGTATTTATTTAAATACAGTTAGGATGAGAGGAAAAGCAACAATACTGGTAAACTTTGCTTTTCACTAGAACAAAACAGCATGAAGTGACAAGTTTCAAGAATTGCGTCAAGTCCCTGAATCCAGAGTGGCAAGTGTCTGCTTCCATTTCTTACATGGACTATTTCTGTATGTAGGACTGCATTCACAGCAAGTATTCACAAATATTCAAGGGAAATTCTCTATTAATTTCTTCTGAATATATAGTAATTTTTAAAGCTTATAACTGCAGTTTATTCAGCTAGTGACAAAAATAAGTATTTTGCATTTGCATGCAGATAAATATATGCCTACCTAACAAAACCTTCAGCAAGTTATGGTTAGAGTTTTACTGTATGCAATTAAAATGGTATTGCTATTGCTATAGTCCAATACTTTGGAAAAGTTAGTTCAATTTGACATAAATGGGAAAAACAGTGAGTATCATAAGAAGTAGAAATGACTGTGGATGGTTTTTTGAGAACCAGCAATATTAATTTTGTGACACAAAGTTAGGGGGGTTGTATCTGAGGACATCAGTATGGAGTTAGCTACTTCAGAGACCAAGAATAGAATTTTATAAAGCCTTATTTATTGCTTTAACTGTTGCTATTGAAATCAGCAAGACTGAACTAGGCTAAAACCCAAAACTGAATTGTTAGAAATTGTTGGATATTTTAAAAAATAAAATACATTATATAACTATTTAGTTTCCTAATTTAGGCACATATATTTCAAAATCTTGGCTTAATTGACTAGGAATAAGAATCATATTTTGAAGGATTGTTATGAGAGGCAATCTACCAGTTCAATTTTAAGTTTGTTTGCTTTTATTTCTTTTCACTTCCAAAGAGATTAGAATGTCTCATAACTTCAAATGAAAAGAATTGAGAGTAACATGTTAAAAGTAATGTATGGGTTGTTCTGAAAGCAATTTAATATTTTACTTGATACTTCAAACTCAATGGATGTGTTTGGTATGTAGAAAGAAGTGAAGATAAAGTGAGGGATAAAGAGAAAAAATAAAGCAAGAACAGAAGAGTGTGTGTGTGGGGAAACATTTTGAGGACAAGCAACAGTACAAAGATCAAGAAACGGATTAGTTGAGGAAGGATTGTAAATAAATAAATAAATTCCTCTCATTTATTCCTTTGGATGACAGAAGAGTTCTTCATTCATACCTTTGTTAGACAATTGGGAGTTGGTTGACAGCCTGGAAGGAAATGAAATACACAACAATCAGAGTTCTCTCCAGGCTGCACATTCTCTCTTCCACCGCGGAAGGATCCCTCTGGTAGAGTAAATAGCTGTTGCTGGCAGATGACCACTGCTGCTCACTTGCCACTGATCTATGAACTTCGCTTTGTTGCATTGTCTTGTGGGCATAGTATGAGGCAAGAGTTAGTGGGATTGACACAGATTTAAAAGGAGGAAAAGACTGAATCATAACATCGCCAAATGCTCCCAGGAAACAAGGGACATGGAAAACTCTCAAGTAATTCAACATGTCATACTCTGTTCTCAGGCCAAAGTAAATCTTGTAAAGGCCAAACAGACAACCTAGATTTATAGTTCAGAGTTTAATTTGATAGGAATATGAATAATTCAATATGAACAATGTTATACAGCACCATACTTGCAATTTTGTTATGTTAGTATCTTGTGGCATATTCTCTACAGTACGATACCAGTAAATCAGCAAGTTTGATTCCTTTTTGTTTAAACTGTTTAAAATGATATTTCACAAAAATAAGAAACTGGAATGTAGATGAAAATAGTTGGAATAGTAATGTTGTTTGTTATAGTTTTACAGGTAAAAGAAAAAATAGAGAAAATAGTAAATGTTGTATGCCTTAGTACTAAACATAAATAACATTGTTCTGGATAGATCTACTGTTTGTCACTTCACCTAAGTCTTTCTATTCATGGTTAATCTTTGGAAAACACAGATAAAATAGAAGGAATTAGTCACTACTTTCAAACAGAATATTGACAAATACTGACAATATTAGTGTATCTCCAAACAGTTCTGAAAAAAAATTCTTAAGACTTAAAAGAAAAAAACAAACAAAAACCCCACAATGAATAATAGGAATATTACGTGCTATATTAAGAAAAAAGTTCCTGTCTCCTACATGTCTCATAACTAGTTACATAATTTCAAAAAGAACAAGCTATACATGAAAATATCAGTTTACTATGGCAATGAGGAAATATAAAAGCAACCTTACTCTCTTGAAAAGATCCAAAGCTTTTTTAAATCACAACCATATTTTTGTCACTGTCACTAGCTCTAGAAAAAAATTCCATCCATTTTTAACAACTGAGAATTTGACCATATATATTGGAATTTGTATATTCCATTTAAAAGAATATTTTGATTATCTTTAATGTAGCAACAATACAAAGTTATATATGCAATTTTAAATTTTATGATTTATGTATATTAAATGCATTTTTTAATTTACAGTGTTTTGAAAATACTTTTAGTCATCATGCATCAAAGACAAAATTATCCTCTGCACATTTACAGAGGTAAAGGAAAGGTAAGTACTGCAAAACACCTATTTTCATTTGTGATTGCTATTTGTTCACTTTTTTGTTGTTAAGACTGAAAAGTTGAAGTCTAGTCGAGGTTGTTAAACTATGATGTTGATGCTTTCCAGCAAGACTTTAAATTATGTGTTTTTCATTATGTTCATATGAACATCTTATGTTAATCTTCTGCCAGAGACCAATGCGCTCTGACCAAGTTCTCTTAGATATTCAACATGGAAGGTGTAATGTTTAATATAAAGATAGTTGGTAATACATGCGATTTATGACTCAGAAGATTTATACAAAATATATTGCATAACATAATGCAAATATAAATTACACTTAAAAAAAGTACATAGCAATTGCAATGCACAGTTCAGTCACAATACCAATGTGATTCCCATTACTAGTCCTTATAATATGCTCGCTGTCACAATACTGGGCATCACCAGGAAGGAATGATTGGGCTAAAGGCAGCTGAAGCTTGTTACTCCCTTCAAAATACTTTTGCTGGTTGTCTAGCTTTTATGTTGGGCTGAACTACAGACTAACTCATTCCCCTCCACCTCCTGCTTGTCTGGCTAACACAAGGACACACTCAGGGAGAAACATTTCTACCACCTGTTGATTCACTCCACTCCCATTTGTGCTGAGCTGCAGTCAGCCTCTCTGCAACAGCTGTGGTCAGTCACAGCCTGTGTTATTCCCTGAGCTTCATGGGCTCATCTCCCTTGCCCACCTCCTTTGAGCATTCTTCCTTTGTCAAATCTTCCTTCTGAAAATATTTTAAAGTCAGGAACTGAAGTTTTTATTAAGAGAGCAAGGTTAAAGAAATTGTCTTTGTACTCGAAGTAAAAAGTGATGAGACTTGAAGTAGCTCTTAATTCACATTATTTTAGAATGATGCATGAGAATAAACTGTAAATGAGCTTAGTATAGCTACTGTCACCAACTTATTTTTATAAATATTTATGTTTTGAGAACAAACAGTATGGGAATATCAAGTATACCTTGAATTTAGATCTCTTAAACTGTCTTGATAAGTGTCTGTATATGCTTTAACCGAAGAACGCCGTTTGTGTGGCCAGCATTATTATCGTCAGCATTTTTGGCAGGATGTGATGTTAAGTGTTGCTTGCCCACCTAAAACAACTGAAGCTGTTATGGATAAAGGGAACTTTTAGACATGAAAATTTATTCCTTCTGAAGAGCAATATATATGCAGCATTAGTGTTTTTAACAAGACTGTTCTCCCCACAGATAAATTTGAGATGTGAAATGATACATGCTTCCAGCAAACTGAGTATAAATATGCATATTCCACTTTTTTTTCCCTAACTTGGAATATTATGAACCTTTACAGTTGGAAAATATCTAGAAGACATCAGGATGCTTGGGACTGATAGAATTCATTGCATGTTTCTCTATTTTACTGGTAAGTTGTCTGTGAAATGTTTCACTCTGCTTTTCTTCTGTAACTATTCAACTAACATCCACTCTGTGCTCTGTTATTACTGTATTATTTACATTTGCAGTAATTTGAATTTCTATTGAAATGCCTGTAACATGCATACAGTGTGTGCATGCATAATTTCCGATTTCATTTATGTGCTTGGCACTATAGCGATTAGATAAACAAACAAACAAAAAAATGCTGACTATTTTGTCATCATATTTTGTGGATACTTTATCTTGTGGGCTATTAAGAGCATTGCTTAGTTTCAGTTATTTCCGGTAAACTAAAAGCTATATTATTCCTACATTCTACATACTTTGTCTAGATAATGACCAAAACAATCCAACCAAAAAGAGTGAATAATAATTACACATAGAAATAGAATAGCAAAAGCAAAACATGCAAAGGCTAGAGTGTAATATAAATATACAAATCTGAAAAAGGTATAGGTAATGAAACACAGAAGGTTCCATCTGAACATCAGGAAACAATTTTTTACTGTGAGGATGACTAAGCACTGACACAGGTTGCCCGTAGAGGTTGTAGAGTAGTAGATGTCACAGTAGTAGAAGTGTAGACTATGGAGATCCAAACTTAAAAGCTGTTTGGACATGGTCCTGGGTCAAGAATTGTAACTGACCTTGCCTGAGATGGGGCACTAGACCAGATGACCTCCAGATGTTCCTTCCAACATCAACCATTCTGTAAGTTTCCTTTCAGTTATAATTTCAAACGGGAGAGGGAAGGCAATGAATTTGCTATCATTAGCAAAGCTCTGATGAATCCGCTAGGAAGGATTACACCAATCTGTTAAATTTGTGTAGGAGTGATTTAACTGATAAACAGTGAGCCAACTTCATTTTTTTTAAAATGTCTTACACCTTTATGCTCCAGAGTTTTTAAATATATGACTCAGTCTTGTAATTTTGCCTGTGATATTCCACTGAGACAGATTTTGAGGTGTTTCAGATTAGAGTTATCACTCTGCAGCAGATATTCAATTCTATTTCTTTATCCTCAACTCTGTACTGTGATGTGTGGTGCATTTTTCATTGCCTAGCTGAGGCCCTTACTTATAGAATCATAGAATCACTAAGGTTGGAAAGGACCTCTGAGATCATCAAGTCCAACCGTCAACCTAACACCACCGTGCCAACTAGAAGAGGAGAGGGCATTTTATGGAGAGGAATGAATAGATAAAGATTGAAATAATGCAAGAAGGAATTTTCAAGTCAGGAGTTGTATATACAAAACTGTATATAAGTAGGTCATTCTGTGACCCTCTGTGTCAGGTCTCTCTGACATCAAAAATAACCATAGCTTGTGGTACATTTTTGTCTAGACAGGTTGTTTGTTGTTGAATCAAGACTCTATTATGTCCTCAATTATCTATGTCTCAATTAACTAAGTTATGTCTATAGTTAATCTAGAGTACTTCTCTGAGAGTTTTACACTGCAAGCAGATAGAAGCACGTAACCCATATGAACAGCAAAATGTTGCTGTTGGCAGGAGTAGCTGGAGTTCTGGTAGTAGGAAGAGCTAGATTTACACATAAAGAAAACATTTTGATACCTATTTGTGTATGACATGTCATGTAACCTTTTTGAAGTAATCGAAATGTCACCTTGTATCTTTTTAATGTTATTCAGAATCGTGTCATTAATTTGAAGAATCCATAACATCCAAACTTCAAATACAACTGATAGGAAAGTATCTTTTCAGATTTTCAATTTGTTTTAATGAGACTGAAATTGTATAGAACCTTTTAAGCCAAACTTGTCTAAACATTTTTGTTAGCATTAAATTGAAGGTAAACTTGACTGCATTTGGTCTTGAATACAGGAGTCATCTCAAGAATCTAACAAACCCTTTACACTGCTCATAAAAACAATTCAGAGTAATTGTGACTGAAATACAAAACCACATCTGTGAGCAAAGAGCAGTTAATTCAAATGCTTTTGGTGTTCACAAACTTTTCAAGTGTTCTGAGGAAGCCTAATCAATTTACCACTACTGAAATGCAACAACTGTTCAACAAATCACATCAGTCTTACCTTAGGCCAGTAATAAAGATAAATAACTTCTGCAACTGAAATTGCAGGAAGGATTTAAGAGTTCAAAAGGTAGCTGTCCCAACATGAATTTGGCCAGAAGACTAGAGTTAATAAGCTATTTTGCAGTATCCTAGTATCTTAAAAGAGGTTTCTTGTTTTATTTGAAAAATATCAGCACTAGCAAGAATTTCTTATATCAAATATATCAGTAGAATTCTTTTTGGAAAATAATGTAAGTGAAACAAGGGAGGAAAAATAAAGGCAGACCTCTCTAAAATATGAAAGAGAAGTAGAAGAGACTGAATAGCAGTTCACACTGTATTTGAATGTGTCATAGAAAAAGGAATCACATGGTAAGGTACCACTTCTGTAATAGCAGATTCTAACACATTACTCAACAGATTTTTAGTTAATAGGAGAGACTAACTATGAAAATATGATGCAGAGGCTTGTATCATCATCCTATTTGATACAACAGTATGACAGATTACCTGCTTTTTCTCTTTCTCAGATATGACACCATACTTTTTCTGCTTAAACTCAAATACTTCCTGTTTCAGATAGTCTAGCTGATTGATATAATCGATTTAAACCAAAATAATTTATTTCCAATTTAAAATAAATACATTTTGATGGTTGCTGTTTCTATTTCAATCTTGAAGAGAACCCATAAACCTGAGGGCTGATTTCTCTGCCCCCACAAATTATATCAGTTATTTTGGTATAAGATGTTACCTTTCCCAGTTTGCTTTTCCTGTAAGGCAGACTTTTTCACCTGAATATACAGAGATATGAAATAATTATTAAAACCTTAAAGTCTAAAAAAAACCCTATTCATTGTTCAGAAGGGGAGGTAGATAATCAGATACTGTTTCCTTCATCAGGGAGAAGATGAAAAAAAAAGGCATCTCAGTAAAATTTTATAGATTATTAACAAAATTTCAGAAATAATATTTCCTAATGTTTTTTGAATTTATCAAGTTAATAATCCTCACAGATTAAGATTGGATAATGTTCTGACATCAGAGATAGCCACCTGAAGAAAAAAAAAAAAAAAGATGTGCTGGTTTAGGCTGGGGTAGTTAACTTTCTTCATAGTAGTTGGTATGGGGCTGTGTTTTGGATTTGTTCTGGAAACAATGTTGATAACACAGGGATGTTTTCATTATTGCTGAGCAGTGCTTACAAAGAGCCAAGACCGTTTCTGCCTCTCACACCAGCCCGCTGGTGGGCTGGCTGGGGCTGCACAAGGGACTGGGAGAGGACACAACCAGGACAGCTGACCCCAACTGACCAAAGGGATAACCCATACCATATGACATTATACTCAGCATAAAAAGATGGGGGAAGAAGGAGGAAGGTGGGGGGACATTCAGAGTGACAATATTTGCCTTCATACGTGACTGTTACACATGAAGGAGCCCTGCTTTCCTGGGGATGGCTGAACACCTGTCTGCCATGGAAGGTGGTGAATGAATTCTTTGGTTTGCTTTGCTTGTGTGCGCAGCTTTAACTTTACCTATTAAACTGACTGTATCTGAACCCATGAGGTTTTTCACTTTTACTCTTTTAATTGTCTCCCCATCCCAGCAGGGATGGGGGAGAGTGAATGAGCAGCTGTATGGTGCTTAGCTGCCAGCTGACGTTAAATCATGACAAAGGGAAAAAGGAAAAAACAAGTCATAGTGCTATGCTAGAGAAAAAGAAAAAAAAACACACACACACAAAAAAAAAAACCAACACAAAACCACAAAAACCCCACCCCAACATTCAGACTTGAAT
Source organism: Psophia crepitans (assembly GCA_013399095.1). Classification (NCBI taxonomy): domain Eukaryota; kingdom Metazoa; phylum Chordata; class Aves; order Gruiformes; family Psophiidae; genus Psophia; species Psophia crepitans. Next base: position 73,760 of record VWZZ01007162.1, read on the forward strand.
ATATGGGAAAAGAAATGAGAAATAGAATGAATTACCAAAATTTTATAATTTGATAGCATGGCTGGCGAATGCTGGTAAGTAATACTAAAGTTCACAGCTGAAGTTTTGAATGGAAAAATCATTAGAAAAGAAGGAAAAAGCAGGCCTAAATTTAACTGAAACTGCAGTACTGTGCAACAAGGTACTGTGTGAAACAAACCTAACATCTTCTAGAAAGAAAGATGTAGCTGATATTTTTTCTGTTAGTGGTAAAGAAAGCTAAACAGGTAACCCTGTTAGACATTACTCTCTGCTAAACTTGATATATGAATAAATAAAACTCCCACTGAATTTGAATTTAGATGTGAAATCACAGCTTCCAGTTACCTTGAAAAATTAAAGAATGCACTGGCCTTTCACTACCTTAAAATCAGATTTTTGACATTACTTAGCACAACTTAATTGCATGTAAATTATTTACCAGTGATTAGTGTTCCACCATCATTCTCTAATGGTGATAAAGGTCAGTATCACATGTTCTAGGTGCCAAAAATACAAGACCAGATACTAGGGGGGAAAAAAAAAACACGTTAAAACCTAATTGATTTGGGTATTGTGAGCTTCCTTTAGATCCAGTGCATAGCTATGATAGAAATAAATGCTGTTTAAAAATACATGGATTAGAGCCAAGGCAAAATTGTCACAAAATAATTAAAGTAGGATTAAATCATAATCAAAGTAAAGAGGAAGCTGAAGAATGTGCTGCAGTGGATCATGTCTAAAGTGCAACTTTTCTTTTACTGCTTGGAGCTTTTGACTAATAACTAGACTTTGTAGTCCTGATCAAGTATAATGAAAATTCAGAACTGTAGATGATCATGAAAAAAGATGGTAAAAGATTTTTCTTAAAAATATGCATACTCTGGAAATATACTATAATTTCTTCATCTGACCAAGATGGTAGAAAAATAGCATTTACTTTCTCAGTACAATATTCAAATAAAACATTAAGATAACAATATAGGAAAACTCAGAAGAAGAGAGAAAGAATTAATTTCTTCACATTTTAGGAGTTGGATAATAATTTTAATGTATAAGAATGGCTTCTTGAAAAAATAGTGTGGTTTTTTTTTAACATGCTTCTTATTTTAAGTGTCTGTAATTGTATTTGAGCCTGCCCTTAGGGACTTGTGTCGAAAAATACATATGAAGAGAGAGAAAGAAATTTTAAGAACAGCATCTCATTCATAGCTGTATGCATCAGAAACAGCCACAAACATGGGGGGGNNCAAACACACCAAAGAGGGCGGGGGGGGGGGGGGGAGACAAACAAACAACATTACCCTCTTATTCCAGGTGTTATACAAATAAAATTGAGGCAAGCTGTACAAAGCTTTATTAGTTAGATCTACAGTTGATGGCATACTTTGACTTTAAAGTTACTTTAGGGAAAAAAAAATTAAAAGAAGAGAGGGGGAAAGAGAGAAAAAATCCTCTATGCCCAATTAATGTATACTTGTTGTATATTTTAATAACTTATCTATTATGTTATCTAGTAGGTCTTCAAGTTACAAACTAAAACGTATGAGGGGATGGGTGACGAGTTCTTAGCATGGAGTTACAGACTAATAGCTACAAGGTAAGAGCGGGGAGGGAGAGACAGAAAAGGGTGTTTTAAACGTTAACAACAATCACTTTCTACAGGAAACCTGATCTAACAGACATAACTATTCTTCACAGTCTGCCAGCGCAAGGTCATGAGAATAGCCACACTTGACATACTGCCATAGCAGCATCAGGATGTGTAAGGAAAGGTTGCAAGGATAGAAGTGAACAGCAGTCTACGGGACTGAAAGAGGAGGGCCCTCAGTATTAGGATATATAGTATAAAGGTTAAAGCATCTAAATCACCATGCAATACGGTAGGAAGGGACAGAAAATTATCTAGATTTGATGATTCTGCCCATGTTCTCTATCCTTTAGCTATCTCACTGCATTGGTTGCTCTGAATTATCAGTAAATCTTGGGAAAGTCAGTGCTCATGAGAGTTGTTTCAGATTTTGCAAAATATGCACAAAGTCGTTTAATCTGCCTTTGATACCCTGGACTAATTCTGCATTAACACTGTCAACCTATTCTGCATGTAGAGTGCCTCTGTATGGTGTATTAGCAGTAAGCAGGCTTATTTTGAGCATATTAGAATTTCTGGATAGCTGACAGAGAAGAAAATGTGAGCAGAAATATGGGATTTGTGACCTTCATTAACTCATATACTTTAATAATTGTTAAAAAACTCAATCTGTTTAGTGCATAAAGAAAAGTTAAACATGGAATTTACCAGGAATTATTATAATTGTAGTTAGAAAACTGTTTCAGTCATTGGATCTTTGGAGTCATAGCAGGAACTGTTGTCCTGGATTCACATATTTTTTATCATCCTAATATTGTGTAATGATCATGTGACATCATATAATGTATGATGTTATGGAAGCTAATATTAGAATTATTTCAAAATAATAGAAATAGGATGTTAAGAAGAACTACACTACTACAATTGCAAATAGCATTTTTGCTTTAATCGTTTTACAAAACTGTTTTAAATTTTTTCTGGAGGTGGATGTATTTTAAAGAGGATCACCTCATCTCCACATTGATTTCCCTTTCTCTGACTTTTTTAAAAATAGTGTTTTTCTTTGCTGCTTTTAAAAGATAAATATGTGAAGTAACCCTGCTTTGGGTATAAATAGGAAGATTTTTTTTCTGGGCGGGGAGGGGAAGGTGGGAGGAGGATGGCAGGGGTAACATCTGTGAAAGGAGATCAGGGACTTCCCTGTGTCAGACACAGCTGTTTATAGCCACTCTGCAACAGACCCACCACAGCCAAGGCCCAACAGCCAAATCTGTGACACCTCTAAACCAGAGAAGTTTGTACCACCTCTGTGAAAACATATTCAAGAAAGGGCAGTAAATGCTGAGAAAAGGAAACAAGGCTAGAGCAGTAAGATGCTCCCCATACTAGAGCTGGCAACACCCCTGAAGGGCTTGCAGACTGCAGATGACCCACAGTGGAGCAGTTAAGCCCAGTAAGGGACTGCAGCCCATGGATAACCCATACCAGCAGTGGAGCAGAGGGAACGAGTAATATGAAGGTGCAGTGGAAACAGAGAGAAACATGGAGTGGCAGAAAGAAAGCACTGCTCCACCCTGCAGGACGCCAACCTTCTGCACTGCCTGTCACCTGGTTGAAGGAACTGAGTGTACCCTGTAGTGACAGTAAAGGAGGAGGATACTGGGGAGGAGGAGAGGTGTCCATAGTGAAGTTGAGCCTGGGAAAGGGGGAGGAAAGGCATTTTCCCTAAGTGTTTGAATGTTTGTCATATTTGTTTCTCAAAATGTGAATAAGTAATTAAATGCTTTAAATTAAGTCAAATTTCCCAAGTCATGTTTGTTTTGCCTGCAATAGTAACTGGCAATTGCTCTTGTTATTTTTTTGTTTCCTGTGCCACTGAAGGGGTAGGTGGGGAGTGAGCAAGTGGCTGTGTGGGTGTTTGGCTGCTAGCTGGGGACAACCCACCACATCAGGAAAGCTGATATGTTACTAGCTAGTCATTATGTATTGTAATCTAAAGCATTTGGGAATTTGTGTTTATTTTTTATTTGTTTCTTCTTTTTTTTTTTTTTTTTTTTTCCAGCTATTTTAAATTTCTTAATTTTTTCTTTGTTTGGTTCGTTTTCTCTTGAGCATCCAATGGTTGCCTTCAATAAACAGTTAGAAATATCTAGCAAACAATGTGAATCTATGCCTGCATACTTTTTTTCTGTCTTTACTAATGTGATTTTCTTAAATCTTTCTCTTTCAATGCAGATACATTCTTTGTAGCTTTTCATAGATACTTTGTTCTTACTGTTATGATAGTAAATTACTTTCTGCTGAGAAAGGAGACTATACGAGACAGAGCTGCGGACTCTCTTAAATGGAGAGTAACTCCCATTTTCTACATCATAAAATGTGGGTAACCAAGCAATTATGAATCAAATAATCAAAACGGTAGAAGCTGTTGAAATAAATATCACTGTGATATTTTCAGCAAGTTCCCCATCCTATGCCCTGATTTACTAATCAGGTGAAATAAGTACAGGGTGAATTTACTGTCAATCACTATCTCCTGGCTTCCATGGCTCAGCACTGGACACACATAACACACGGTGAGAATGATAATTTAGCAGAAATTAGCTGATAATTTGAAACAAGTACACATCTTATAGTAGGGTTGTACAAAAGGTTAATGGAATATGGTGGATATTAATATTTTACATAGAAATATACTCTTAGTGATTTAACAGTAATTTTTTTCCTAATATACAGTTATTTTGACCTGAAGATCTTAAACCACATTAGACTTGTACTGAATGCTTTTCCTCTTGACTAACGTATCTGATGGACTACTATCAGCATGGAGCTGAGCTGATCAGAGCTATCAGGCTGGTTCATCTTCATGATCTCCCAACATCTTTGCTGACCTTGCTGAGAGGTCAAAGAGAATCTCAGCATGCATCTCCATGCATGTGCCTGGAGAAATGGAAAATTCCTGAAGATGGAAAACAGTTCTCTTCAGACTTTTTTTTCCTCCCTATTAATGTATTTGAATGGAGATCTTAATCTCCATTTATGAAAGAACTTGCTTCCTCTTCTTTTTACTCCCACTATCTCAAAATCTGGGTATTTTTAGGGGAGGCAAAACGTATTTTACACAAGATCTAAAATAAATACACCATCTAGCTTTTTCCCAGACAGAAAGCACCAAGACTCTCTCCTGATCCTTACTTTCATCTTAAGTTCCTAATAGTCTAGCAAAATTCCTATATTTTATTGTCCTTAACTTATCTGACCATATACTTTATGCCTAATTCAGATCCTAGACCTGATAATTTGAAACTTTGGTACAGTCTCGTTAAGTAATGGAATTATTCATACGCATAATATTCCTTCTATTACTGGGAAGACTGGATCCTTAACTAAGGAGTGATTGTACACTCAGAGAAATGCAAAAGGTTCCCTTACTAGGTGACTACTATTACTCATTTATTATCACAGTCTGATGGCAACATCACATAACTGAAAGCATAAGTATGTGTTTAAGAAAATTAGACTAGGAAGAAAAAAGTAAAAAACCAACCAACAAAAAAAAAAAACCCAAACCCAAACCTAAAATTTACAATGGTGTAGTAAGTCTTGCCACCAATAGTTCAATCTGACAATAACAAAGAATGAAAAATGCAGATCTCTGTTACATCTATAGTATTAGGCAACCATATTCTTTTTAACTAGCAGCAAAGGTCTGGTCAGCATATTACAGTTTTCTTAGCATGCTCCTGGATATAATATTTTTTCTTGCAAAGTAAATGCCAAAGCAAGCAAAACCAAATAAACCTAGAATCTAATAGCTACACTGCAATCAGAATGCAGAAATCATGGTGAAACAAATGCAATTTAAAATGATAAATTCACAGAAAAGGACAGAAGCATTTTTCTACCCTAAGACATTATACTGTTTTCTATAAGCAGAGGAAATTGAAAGTCTGCTTCCTTTCCAATTCTTCTGCTCCCCCATGGATCTTTAAACTTTGTTGTTAATACTTGAAATTTCATATTTTGCTGATGTAGGATTTATTTAAGCTCAGGAAGTCTAGCTTGAAAATATTCACTCTTTCTGAGTAGGTTCAGTATGTGCAGTCTGATGCAGTTTATATTTATTAGTCATTTTAAAAGGAGATGGTTTTCATGTATTCAGATGCAGTGGGTTATATAGATTACCAAATTAGCATTTACTATGGTACTATTTTCTTTTACAAAAGAAAACATAACACAACCAGACACAAATAGAAAATAACATGATGTTCTTGTACCATATAAAGAATATGAAAAAATCCAATAAATAATTGTATGTTATTTTATGCATTATATATAAAAAGCATTCTCAAGTCACATAGAAGTCTTAACACAAAGATCTTGTCATTCATAATGTAGTATGGGACTTTCACCATGTTTCTAAGTTCTGTTTTCTTTTTAAACCTTGGAAAAAATGCTACAATCCCTTGGCTGAAATAAAACCATTGCAGGATACTAAAGGGTTACAAAGCCAAAAAGTTAGGGAAAGATATGATTAATATCATCTAGCCACATTAATAAGTGCCCTTTATGTGCACGCCTTCTGTTACTGTTTCACTTCCTTATGACACAACATTTATACCATAGATTCCCTGATCCATTAAGTTTATACAACATACCATTCTTACCCATCCATTGTTGGTGTGCAGATGAGTTTTTACCATGTAACCTAAAACCAGCAATCTCAGGGACGCTGCTCACTGCAGGACTCCTGCTTTAATTGTTGCAGAGATTGGAAGACATTAATTAAATGAGGCAGTGACCTGCAGGAAGAAAAAAGATAGAGTCATGGAGAAAGCAACTGCGAAATGCTCGGGGAAATTATCTGGATCCAGGTCTCTGCTTCACCCTTCCCATGTAATTCTGGATAAGTCACTTAAAGCACATTTTTACAGGTGGACAACGATTGTTTATTCTTCATTTTCTGGGTGACTGACTTTATTCCCTATGATCTGATTAGCAAAACAACTAGGTACTCATAACTGCACCATAAGATAGTTAGAGCTTGGCTCTGAATACATGAAGTGTAATATACTCTTAAGTTCTCTAAAAATCAGGTCCAGGTTATGTGAAGTTGGGCACATAAAGTTAATGTCTCTTTCTGACTTTATTATTTCTGTGTCTTGGTTCTCAATCTGTGTTTTATTAATGATAATAGGACATAAATAATAATTATATCTTTCATTAGATAATGGTGCTACAAAAGTAAATTTTTGTTTGGGGAGCTGCCAGTTGCTGTTACTGTTGATGATACTATTGACAATACTAGCTGTGTGGACACACGGGAGGGAAGGGATGCTATCCAGAGGGATCTTGACAGGCTTGAGAGGTGGGCCCATGGAAACCTTATGAAATTCAACAAGGCCAAATGCAAGGTCCTGCACATGGGTCAGGACAATCCCAAGAACAACTACAGGCTGAGCGGAGAATGGATTGAGAGCAGCCCTGAGGAGAAGGACTTGGGGGTGTTAATGGATGAGAAGTTCAACATGAGCCAGCAGTGAGTACTAGCAGCCCAGAAAGCCAACCATACCCTGGGCTGCATCAAAAGAAGCATGGCCAGCAGGTCAAAGGCGGTGATTCTCTCCCTCTACTCCATTCTTGTGAGACCCACCTAAGTACAGTGTTCAGCTTTGGGGCCTCCAACATAAGAAGGGCATGGAGCTGTTGGAGTGAATCCAGAGTTGATCAGAGGGCTGGAGCACCTCTCCTGTAAAGACAAGCTGAGAAGTTGGAGCTGTTCAGCCTGGAGAAGAGAAGGCTCCAGGGAGACCTTTTTGCAGCCTACCAGTACCTAAAGGGGGCCTACAGGAGAGATGAAGAGGGACTATTTACAAGGGTAAGTAGTGACAGGACAATGAGGACAAGGGGTAATGGCTTTAAACTAAAAGAAGGTAAATTTAGCTTAGATATAAAGAAAAAAAAAATCTTTGTGGGGGTGGTGAAACACCAGAACAAGTTGCTCAGAGAAGCTGTGGAAGTCCCATCCCTGGAAATGTTCAAGGCCAGGTTGGATGGGGCTTTGGGCAATCTGGTTTGGTGTCAGGTGCCTCTGCCCACGGCAGGGGGGTTGGAACTAGATGATCTTTGAGGTCTCTTCTAACCCAAATCATTCTATGATTCTGTGATTTTGAATCTCCTATGCCACTGATATAAAATTAAAACATTTTGTGATACAAGCAAATACTATAGGAGTATGAGAGCAGTCTTCACATATCCTTCCTTACCCCTCATTTTCTAATACAAGAGGTGTTACTTATCCTACCTTTAACTTGCATTTGAGGGATACCCCTTTCTAAAGATCCCGCGAAACTGGGTTCCTCCCCACAACACCCTGACTTTGCCTCCCACAGCTGTTTGGGTATATGGGCTGTCACACATATGTGCCAGTTCTATTCTACTGAGGCGCTTTGCTAAGAAGATGGAGGTGTGTGATTTTCTTTTAACTATGGTTTTGGCCCAATGCAGGATATGAATGTCTATACACAATGGCAAAAAAAAGAGAGGAAAGTGGGAAATAGTGGAGAAAGCCCAGACCAAACTACAATGACCATTCCTACACTGTCAGAACACGGTGTTAGACTAGCAATAGAAACAGTGATAACAGAGGTATCTAATAATTGTGTTAAAATTTGACGTCACAATACAGGCATGCTGCTACATCACACATATCAGTAAATGTTGTTACAATGAATACCTCATGGAAGCTGGTGAACAATCGTCTGGTACTCAGAGGTTTAGAATATTGTAGGAACACACTAATAGACGAAACAAAATATAAACTGTCTACTCTGTAAGAACAATGTATACCTGCATTAGCAAAATATTTATTTCTAATGTAATTCTAATGTAATAAGGAAGACTATGGTTCAATTCATAGGCATAACGCAGATTAATTCTGTTATATTATTTCTTTTCATTATTCAGCTTTGCAAACATAACTTTCAAGAAAGTTTTTCTAGTGTTTAGTAAATAAAGGTGCATAAGATTCTTATTAAGACTGAGGACTGAATATATCTTAATCTGTTGAATAGATGTCAGCTTCTACTAAGACAAACGCTAAAATTTTCTATGCTAGGTTAACACTGACTTAACTGTGTGGATAAAGTGAACAAATATTCAGTTGAATTTTATGCATTTGAGACATGATAGGAATGAAAGCTAATGAGTCATATGTAATAACAAGAAAAATAAGGATGCAGAAGAATATGATAAGTTTAAGATTGAAAATGTGGTTTACAATTTTATTTAAGCAAGCATTCTTTTGTATACAATCTATGTAGACTGTGATTTTATAATTTTCTTGGAGCTATTTTACTAAATAATTTAGTTCAGATTGAAATCACTTACCATGATTGGTATTGAAGGATGGAAGCATGACACCCATTTTAAAACTGCAATAAATTCTTTTATTTGCATTCTAGCTTTCATTTTTTCAAAGATATCCAAGAAGATCTGTACTTTCTTTCATTTGTATTCATCCCAGGAACAAGAAAAACAAAACCTTGGTCAGCTGTGATCCTCCAGAAATATAAGGAAAATTGTTTGACTGTGTAATCGGAGAAAAAAAATTAACATATACATATTTTTAAAAGAAACACATATGTAACATACAATGAATGGCAGTTTTCAGGTATACCATAGTGGTATTGATGTCATAAAATGTACAGTATTGAGTGATCCTTTGGCATTGTAGGAATAAATGAGAAGACCCGAAGAGATGTCTCTTCATACAGCAGCTAAACAGTCTTTTACGTAATGGTTTATTAAAAACTTTTTTGATTTTTACTCATTTGCATACATCTATAGATCTGTTTAATTGTAGAGTTGAGATAAAAACTGTAGAGATAAGTCCATAAAGGGCAATGTGCAGTGGCAAAAGAAAACTATGTGCTGTCTCTCCAGTTTCACACCTTTTTTTTTTTCTTTTTTTTTTTTTTTTGTTATATCATTTTGATGATGCAGGGCAGAGTGTTTATGACTATCTTAACTTAGTTTTGCTGTCCATTTCTATATATTTACGAGGTATGTTTGAGACCCATATGAGGTAAAATTTGGTAGCCAGTAAATACTGAAAAATTCTTTAGAAATCATTATATTTTTCAGTGTGCTACTCAGTGCTTTGTGACGAATTTATGAAGAATTTTTAGGCATGTCGATTCCTATTCTTTTCAACTTAATTTCATGCACATGACAATGCATAGTAAAGCCCTGTGTTCAACTTCTCAATGCATCGCTCTATTATCTCCCATAACTCTTGTTTTGTTCCTTCCAACTCTGTTAGTCCCATCCCAATTCTCTTTTGGAAATTGCTTACCAGTTACATTGTGGAAGTCCTACATATTGCAGCAAAAATTTTTGTTCCATGGCTTTGCCATTTAATTTATACTCTTTTGATATATAACAGTGAATAAGTGAATAATGTTAATAAACAAGCTTTTCAGCATTTGTTATGCCTGCAATAAAATAAATGAAACTACATTGATTCATAACAAAAACATCTGAACTATCACCTTTTACTTAGTTAAGTCATGTTGTCTAGGAAACAAAGATGACTTTCTCAGGAGATAAAAAAAATCTTATGTTTATGAGGATTTCAGTAGTTCATCAGTATTTGTTTTCATTAAAAGTAACTAATTTTAATCTCTACAGCATGCATTAATACAGATTAAACTTCTAAAGTCGATTTACATCAGATACAAACAAATTTTTAATGATTTAAAACTCATTTGGTAGTGGTTGGTTTATATTCAATTAAGATAATTAAAACTTTTTTGTTGTCTACTATACAAAGAAATCCTCACCCTAAACACCAGTAATACTTGTCGGTTTTTTTTTCTATTTTGCAAAATTTTTATGTTCATTTAAATTATGTCTGTAAAGAGGTGGTCAGTGAACCCTGCGTCTTATGAGCCATCCTTGTAGCCAATGAACTTGGAATCCTTGCTTCTGATGCAGCAGAAGATTACGTACACTTGGTAAGTGAGGTGGGCAGATTGTGGAAAGCACTAAGATTAAGCGCCAGTCACAAAATTCTATGTAAATAAAATATTTTCATATTACTGAAATTCCCAGAAAATAGACTTTGTTCCCCAAGACTTCACCTTTTTTCTAATTAAAAAAGATGTAAAACCAGAGATGATGCAAATGAAAGGTACCATTGTCAAGGACTATCTTGTCACTTAAAATCATAAAATCATATAATTGTTTGGGTTGGATGGGACCTTAAAGATCATCTAGTTCCAACCCTCCTGCCATGGGCAGGGAGACCCTCCAACAAACCACTTTGCCCAAAGCGCCATACAACCTGGCCTTGAACGCTTCCAGGGATGGGGCCTCCACAGCTTTTCTGAGCAACCTGTTCCAGTGCCTCACCACCCTCGTACTGAAAAATTTCTTCCTGAGATCTCATTTAAATCTACCTTCCTTTAGCTTAAGGCCGTTACCCCGTCCTGTCACTACATGCCTTTGTAAACAGTCTCTTTCCAGCTTTCTTGTAGGCTCCCTTCAGGTACCGATCTCCCCAGAGCCTTCTCTTTTCCAGGCTGAACAAGCCCAATTCTCTCAGCCTGTCTTCATAGGAGAGGTGCTCCAGCCCTCTGGTCAACTTTGTGCGCCTCCTCTGGACTCGCTCCAACAGCTCCATGTCTTCCCTGTTCTTCTGCAGACTGACAGGTAGATACTTCTGTTTCACCTTGTGTTAATAACTACGACTTTGACCTAAATTAGTCTTGTACAAGCACTAATAGTGCTGAAACTTGCTTTGAATTTATCCATAGATGTTTACTGCAGTAAAGGTGGTGCTGTCACAACTGGCTAGAAAAAATACTTAATGGCTCAGAGATATCTTCAGGCTAGGTATGCTAACTGCAGTTATGATCAGGAGAAATGGCTGGCTGACACTTCGCTCAAGGAACATAGTTACCTACCAGCTTTTCCTCTGTCCCATTCTGTGGGCCATCTCAACTTAGATCGTCGTACATTGCCTATGCAGAGAAAAGCCCAGAACAAGAAACAAGAACGGAACTGTTAAGAGGATAAATCTAAAACCTTTGATTCAATCCAGTTCTCAAGACAGCCAGCACATTAAAAGAAAGCTTTGGTTGCTATGTTGTTAACATTGACAACTGATGTGGAAAACAAGTTTCTTTGGGGACACAAGTGCCAAGTGAAAAAAAAATAAATAAAAGAATAGTGGATGTAGATTTAGATGAATCTATGGAAGGATGAAAACTTTGGATTATTTTCTGTCTGTCCTAAGAAAAGGCTTAAATATGAAATGTTTGAAATTTCATTTTCTTTTGTTTGTTTGTTTTAATTATAGGCTAATGCAAATGAGAAAAATGGTGCCATACCTTCCAGTCACAGACCCATGAATTCAGATGAATCATTATTGGAAGTAATTCATGCTAAATCAGTGAACTACAGGGAGATTTCTAGGAAAGCAGAGACGCTACATAAATTGGATTCCAAATAAGCAAGCTTAACTTTACATTTCTCTCTATATTTCTATTATAACTGTAGCTAACTTTTGGTGTAGGTAGTTTCTGTGGAAGACAAACAAACAAACACAACAAAACAAAACATTCTGATGTTTCATGTCTGTGTCTTCACAGCATTTTGAGACAAAAATTGCATATGTGATATTCCTTTTCATATTTTTGCTTCCTTTGGAAAAGTAAGTATACAATTTTCACTGTCTGGAATAACAGAAATGAAAATAGAAGGAACTGAAAGAAGGGGAAATGGATTTATCAGCTCTTCCCTTCCTCAAGTTACCTTGAAACAGAGAAATGGAACAAAACATCAGGCATGCATTTAATTTCATGTGAGCTCTCTTAGGTTTCATAGCTTGAGAATCCCAATCTCAGAGTTTGCACACAAACTTTATATGGTATCTGCATCGTGTAGGAAACAGAGATCCGCTCCATTACAGGTTGTCCCATAGCTCTGTGAAACTATTGACTAAGAGCAGAAAGTGGGCCGTTGTCCTCATTTGACCATTCTGAAGTTTGTTTTGAGGAAGAAGCAGGGAGAAGTTGTAGAAAATTTCCTCTAGTTCTGAAAATCAAATTAATATGGTGACAGCCATTTGCTTTATGGAAGAGAATTTTTATCAGCTTCTCTTCACGGTATCGAACAGCATGCAAATAATCTACACAGTGTGAACATCGGATAGAGTTTAGATTGAACAGTACGACAAAATATGTATGAAGTACTGCATCCAGCCCTGGAGTCCCCAGTGCAGGAAAGACAAGGAGCTGCTGGAGCAAGTCCAGAGGAGGCCACAAATCTGATCAGAAGGATGGAGCACCTCTGCTATGAGGACAAGCTGAGAGAGTTGGGCTTGTTCAGCCTGGAGGAGAGAAAGATCCGGGGAGATTTAATTGCGGCCTACCAGTACCTAAAAGGGGCCTCAGGAAAGATGGAGAGCAACTGTTTACCAGGGAGTGTAGTGATAGAACAAGGGGTAATGGGTTTAAACTGGAAGACGTTAGATTTAGTTTAGATATTAGGAAGAAATTCTTTACTGTGAGGTTGGTGAGGCACTGGAACAGGTTGCCCAGAGAGGTTGTGGACACCCCACCTCTGGAACAGTTCAAGACCAGGTTAGATGGGGCTTTGGACAACCTGGTCTAGTGTAGGGTGTCCCTGCCCATGGCAGGAGGGTTGGAACTAGATGATCTTGGAGGTCCCTCCCAACCAAAACCATTCTATGAGTCTATGAATAGGTGTCATGAGATATCAGGTTGATCTGACATTATCTGAAAAAGATTCATTGTTTCCATGATATACATTTTTATTTCTTTAATATGTTACCTCTGTAACCAACTTTAGTCCACTGCATTTACCTTTGTTTCTGTCTTGCCATAACAATATCTGTACCTTGACTACTGCTGTGGGTTAACCCTAGTAGGCAGCTCAGGCCACACAGCCTCTCGCTCACTCCTTTACAGAAGGATGGAAAGAGAATCAGGACAAAAAAGAGAAAACTCATGCGTTGAGATGAAGACACTTTAATAGGTAAAGCAAAGTCTGTGTGTGCGAGCAAAGCAAAATAAGGAATTCATTCACTATTTCCCATTGGCACGAAGATTCTCAGCCATTTCCAGGAAAGCAGGGTTTCATCACACCTAAACTTACTTGTGAAGATAGATGCCATAAGGCTGAACTTCCCTCCCTTCCTCCTTCTGTCCCCGAGCTGAGCACGACGTCATCTGGTATGGAATGTCCCTTTGGTCAGCTGGGGTCAGCTGTCCCAACTATGTCCCCTCCCAACTTCTTGGGCACCTTCAGCCTATTCACTGGTGGGGTGGTGTGAGAAGCAGAGGCAGCCTTGACTCTGTGTAAGCACTGCTCAGCAGTAACCTAATTGTGATATCAACACTATTTTTAGCACAACTCTAAAAAATATCTCCATACAAGCTACTTTGAAGAAATTTAACTCTGTCCCAAAACTGGTACAACTACTTTCAGTCGAGGTTTCTTTTCCAACGCACTTTTGTTTCATGCAAGTACCTATGGAATCAGGTGTAAGTATATATGTACATGTGGGTATTCATATATATTGTGTATACACACACTTATGTGGACATACAACAAATACTTAAATATGCAAACTTTTCTATGCTTATTAAAATATCAACATTACTGATTTGCTAGACAAAGTATCATCAAACTACCTATTACTTTATTAAATATGGTTGTCATTCACTCTCTTGCAGTTCATTTTTCTGTTTCTTTCTTTTCTCTACTTTCACCCATTTGGTTTTCCTTTTCCTGTGTACCTGTCCAGACATACAAACTACTCCTTACATTTTGTCTTCTCTAAAACTTTCTCTTCTTTTTTTTTCACTCTTCTTATATCTCTTCATTTGTTATACTACCTGACTGTCAGAGACATGTTTCTTAGCTATTCATATAGATTAATGCCTTCATTAAGGCTGGGTCTCTTTGTAATGTCATACAAATACTGTGTGATAGGATTTACTTCAGTTAAAACTTGGCAACAAATATTGTTTGCCTTTGAAAATGATGTTTTATATTTTTGGTTTCATCATTCTGAACCTTCAGTTCAGGCAGGCACTTCAAATTGATTGTTTTTGAACAAAACCAAAAAGAAAATATATATACTAATGATTCATAGTTCAGTAAGCTGGCCTTAAAGGAATTGTTTCAGGGTGACCTCTGATTTTTCACACACAATTAGCTAGCAAACAGAAAATGTAATGAAAGAACTTACAGGAATTCTAACTTGTAAGCCCTTTTTTTTTCCTGCAGTTACAAGATCATTATTTTTTGGGAAAAAAAAAAGTGTGTCAGGAAACAGGTCAGTACTTTTTGATCATATATATTTTTAATGTATTTGATTCATTTCTCTCTTCAACATCTTTAGCTGAAAATAGTTATTTAAACTGCTCTACTATAAAGTAATATTTTTCCTAAGCAAATCTCTAGCTAATAAGCAGAGAAACCCAGCTGTAACTGAATAATTATGCTAAATAGTACAAAGAATGTTTATACTAATGGTAGTCCATTCAAAAGGAAGACTTATCTCCAGCAATTATACACTTCAGATTAATAGAAATAATTTATTTTTGTCAGAGACTTACTTGCTTATATGTTTAAACATCATCTTTAGTCTTAAACTCCTTCCTTAATTGTGCAACTATTCTGGAATTTAAGAAATATAACCTTATCGCTTTACCCCATTAACTTTTATAGAGCTATAGTCATTAACATTGAAGATTGTCTCCTTTGTACTTTTGTCTCATGAAGTGCACTTAAAACTACAATAAACAGGCAACTGAAATTTGTCCCGTTTTGGAAGGGTTTGTAATTATCAGTACAAACACACCCCTTTCAATGGGATGTACTTTATTTTACTTCTAGATCTCCATAGCTTATTTTGTTATGAAAGGAAGTCTCAACAGGGGCTTAAAGGAAACTTTCTCCTCTGTAGTGTGCATGATATATTCCTACTTAACATCAGTCTAGCAATGTAAGGAAAATAAACACATTAAAAACCTGGTTATTTATTTATTTTTAATTTGACCCAGAAATTATATACATATCCATAATAAGTGGGAAGATGAAAATATTCAGGAACAACTTGCTAAAGGCATTAATATGAAGTAATGATAAATAACAATAAATAATAATAAGTATTTGAAAAACATCACAAAGTGAGTCTTTCGGAGAACTGACAATGGAGAGAAAGGTAATTGCAGTCTCTTTGCATGTCAAAGTAGTATAAAAAATAGGATGATAGCAGAAAAATTAATTTAATTCTTTGTATTGAGGTATATTATGGAGAAGTTAAGGAAGATTCTTGCATCAAAACCTTCATAAGAAATTGATCTGAAGAAATGACAGGATAAAAGCTTTAGAATAGCATGAAATGCTATATCTAAATTCAGATATGAAACCTCTGAATGAGTTGTCTGTAATATGTTGTCTGGATCAGCCTCCACACCAAAACCAAGAAAAGCGCCAACGGTGTAAACAAAATAAGAAGGAAGACTTAAGCAAGTCAAAGATATATATATTGTGCCTCACAGATATTTTAGAGTTCTTCAGAGGAGTCAATGAGCTGATACAGGGATCCAGATATCCAGTCCTTTAAAGGACTTGAGTTAATTTATTTAAACTGCTGTAGGGTAAGAAGGAAGGATACCCTTGCGGATTCCTAATGTCAGTGAAACATAGTAAGTGAAGGGTAACAGCAAGGATCAGTTTTCTTAGTGGCTGATGGCTGCCAATGAAAACTCTTTTGAATCAGTCATAGAATTACGATTGTTCTAGAAATTCATAAACTATCTGAAATAGGTGTTAATAGTAAACTTTGCTACAAGTGTGTGGGGCTCTACAAAGCTAAAACGAACAGAAGAGAGTTAGAGTAAGGTGAATACATCAATAAAGTACGTCTCAGATGAGGAAAAAAGTCCTTGTTGTCTGTGCACAGTAGCTGGTGTGGAACTAGGTATTTCTTCTCAAGCAAAATATCATTAAACCACTGCAGACAGATCATTGAAATCCTCACCTCAATGTCCAGATACAGTCAAACATAAGGAGGATTTAGGAAATTAACAAGGAAGTAGTATTGAAGTAATCAGGAGAAATAATCAAATTATTCTGGTTGGTTTAGATATCCAATGCCTATCACATTGAAGTCAGTAATAACCCTGTGAAATCATAGCAACCAAAGCCAAAAGTCTTGTCTGTCTAATCTGGAAAAACATCTCTCAAAGTGTGCTTATAATTATCCAATTTACTAATTTCCATATACAATCCCCTTATGTGTTTTTCAGGTACACACAAAGATCCTTCTTCAAATTCTGATATTAAAAAAAAATCATATTAAGTAAATAAGAAGCTCTTTTTTTGTTTTTTTGGTGTATTTTTGTTGTTGTTGTTTTTTTGGTGGGGTAGAGAAGACAGGTGGGGAGTAGGAGAATTCTTTCAAGATCTTTCAAAATCTCATATGTAACTTTTTTTTCTACAGGGGAGGTGGTAAGTTCCCAGACACCCCCATACAAGTTATGCTGATTTGATGCATACCTAAGGAAAAAACCCTGCATTTTGGATTCTCTTTAACATCAGTGTTATTTTCATATATGTAATGGATTACATCGTATATCATGAGCAGATAACAGCTGACAGCTACAGTTCTCATGCAGTCTTACACCACATAATTACATACACTGCAAGTTGTTGCTATGTGTCAAAAATATCTTTGCGGTCATCCACTCATTTTTGAGATTTAACATAATGGATCCCTGTAGTGGTTTAACACTACAGAATTAATGATTAAAACAACCACACGGCCCTTTGCTTACTCCTCGCCACCCGTGGGATGGGAGAGAAAATAAAAAAAATAAAGTAAAACCTGTATGTTGAGATAAAGACAGTTTAATAGAACAGAAAAGGAAGATAATAATTACAACAACAATAATAATGATAAAGGAGTATAAAAAGCAAGTAATGAATAGCACAGTTTCTCAGCATCCAAAGGTGATGCTTAGCTAGTTCCTGAGCTGCCCTGCCTCCTGGACAACCCCCCAGTTATATACAGAGCATAACATCATATGATACGGCATACCCCTCTGGCCAGTTTGGATCAACTGTCCTGGCTGTGTTGCCTCCCAACTTCTTAAGCACGCACCACCTTCTCGTTGGCAGGGCACTATGAGAAGCTGAAAAACCTTTGTCTGCTTGGCAACAACTGAAAACATCAGTGAGTTATCAACATTATTCTCATCCTAAATCCAAAGCAGCACTGCACCAGCTGCTAGGAAGAAAACTAACTCTATCCTTGCCACAACCAGGACAAGCTTGTAAATTTCTTTCCTTTTATGAGAAAATGGAAAGAAAAACATGCAAGTGATACATGTGTCAGACTTGAATACAATTTTTCAGTAGTTTCTCACCATATGTAAAACTGTTCTGCCTTTTTCAGTTTCGGACTACCACTGTCACCAACAGTTCAGTTGGTATCCCTCCTACATACCATTGCATGTGCGTCAGATATCACATTGTATGTCATGTCCAATCTATAGGGAAATTTTAAAAAAATTAAAATTTACAATTAATATAATTTCATCTAGTAAAAAATAGTAAACAAATGCAACAATTGCATTTCTCAGTCTCTGACACTGGTCTTATTTTATGGAATTTTTAGAAAAAAGCATCATCTTCAGTGTATTTTTAAACTGTATCACATAGTATAATCCTCAGATTCCATTGTAGGTCTTATAACAGTACTTCCCAATGATAATAACTATCTGAAGTGTGTATCTAAAGCTTACAGATATGAGACATAAGGTGGCTTTTACACAAATACTTAACCCGACCAATTGTGTATAATGGGATGTGTATATATCTGCAGGACATCTGAGATATCTAAGAAAGACAGCAAAGACAGAGGCCCAATGTCGAAATAAGCACTATTTTCTTTAGTGTGTAACTCTGAAAAAAACAATTGTAACCCAGGCTCAAAAGCCTAATCAGGCACTATGGGATATCTACAAAATTAGATTAACTGTAACAGCCACTTTTTCATTAATTCTTGGATGTTCTTAGGGAAGAAACTGTGTAAATTTTGTCAATATAAGATAAACTGGATAAGGAAATCAAAATTATGATTAATCTAGTACAAAAATGTAACCTTTTCAAATTTAGATTCAAATAAACTTATAATAACCATAAACTTTTGGATTCTTATCTAAGCTGACCCAATCACTGCTTTGCGGTTTTCCAGCACTAGCCTCAAAAATCCGACTGTATCATTGAAGTAAGGCATATCTATTTCCTTCCTGTTTGTGATGCAGACAGATCTTCACTGAAGATCAAAATGATCTATAAATGCATCGGATAGTTCCTGTAGGTGATCTTTTATAGGTATTGAAGTCCTGTAATTAGTTCTGAATATATGAAGTCTGCGCAGAGCTAGGACTGTACATATACAGACTCCAATGTGATTTCAAGAATGTACGTTTCAATCAGAATATGTTGTTTAGCACCTCAGCACCTCCAAGTCAAGAATTCATGCTGTCAACAAGAAACGCACCGTATGTGGCACTCAATTGCTCAAGCTATTATGTCATTGAACCTAAACTGTTCTTGCAGAATGCAGAAGGAAAATGGCCTAATGAGCTGCAAAAAGATCCTGAAGGTTTTAAAATTTTTAAGGTTATTCTAAGGCATTTTACCTTTGTTTGCAGTCCTGTCACTAGTCTTTTTTTGTTGGTTTTTATTTTTAAGCTAATAGTCTTCTCCATATCTTAATTTTACCAAAATACAAGATTAGATGTTAAAAGACTTTTTTATCTGTGACTTCACAGATTCAAAATACATACGAAACACATCAATGTGAAATAACAACAAAAGTAAAACATATTCTTCCTAGTTTAGAAACAAACCTACAAATTATAAGAGAAAAATACATATATTCAAACTTTCATTGTCTAATTTCAAAACTATAACATTAAATCAAGTATTGCTTTATATCTGCCTATTTCTGCTACCTCAATTTGAGAAATTTATTCAGATTATTTTTCTGGATATGATAGTCACTGAAGAATCAGCTTCAATTACAGGTCAATAGGTCAGGTCAATAAGTTCTTTTGAGATTCAGAAAACACTCTGGATAGAATCTATATTCCTAGATGGCATAAAATACCAAAAAGTATTATGTCCTCCATCAATATTCAAACTTAAAGACATCTTGAGCCGTAAAGTCAGCAGTAGTATCATTCTGCCATTTTAACAGGGTCTGAGAAGAATAACTCATAGTCACGTACCTACCACACTTTGAAGATCTGTACAGTTAAAATTTGTTTCATGGTTTAGTGTCCTAGAATCATTCAAAAGCAAACAGGAGAAAATGTTGTTATCACATGAAAGGATTGAATTTGTTAATGTTTAACTATTTTCACATTTCAAGATATGCAATTTATTTAGGTTTACTGATGTCAAAACTCTCAAAAGAAGAAGGGAAGAGAGCTTTCTGGTATTTATTATTAGGTGGGTGTGAATGAATAGCTGGTTGCTAGCAAACTGGACACAAACTAACTTGCTTTCAAGTGTGAACAAGTTAGAAATACTGCTCTCAACCCTTTATGTGGCCTTTATGATTTGTTGTCATTTCATATTGTCATTAAGCTGAACTATCATCCACTCTGATATACTCCAAACTGATTAAAAACAATTACAGTTTTTTAATATACTTGTGCTATCACTTTTACTGACAGATTAAAATAATTTTGGACATGTGTGCAGACAGAGTCCAAGTTAAAGGTAAATCCCCTCTGAATATAATGGGAAATTTGCTCATATCCTTGTTTTGATCCTCTGTACCAAGGATGTTTCTAATTGTTATCAAGCAAGAAATTCTCCAGATAAAAAAAGGACACAAAGGGGCACATTTTCAAGTGTAACAGGGAGACCAGTAGAGAAGTATGAAAAGGAAATAACTAATGCCATCAAGTACAATCTGATCTGAAGCCTATGAGTATCTTAATAAAATGTCCTAACTGCTTAATGAAAATCTGAAGCATGGGAAAAGACTGAGTGAACCGATAACACATAAGGAAACAGTGGGTAGCAGAGTAAGATGTTTTATCTCCATTTTAATTCTTTTAATCTTTGCATGCACAGTTATATAAAAGCTGTTAATTGAGCTGGGAATTTTGGAATTTAAACCATACATATTTTTATCAAGGCTTTTCATAGCTTATATGTCCCAAAAGCTTGGTAAACACAAGGCAGCCCCAGCAAACCATCCTGTCAGATCACCAAGCCTGAGGCAAACACATAGAGCTATATACTTTCACCAGCTTAATACCAGAAAATAAATAAATAAATAAATGAATAAGTAAATAAATAAATATCAGAATTACTTTGAAATCTATTCCATTTTCTTCCACATTCATTTTTGACCTAATGCAGTTCAGAAGAAAATATCTTTCCAGAGGGCATTTAGCAAAGTGCCTTGGCAGTGGAAGAGACCTCTCATGCTCTTTTGCTTTCCATTTTGGAAAACAGTTAATGTATTGCTGTTATTTGTGCTAGGTATTTGTTTATTTCTTGACTCTAGGGTAACATACTGAATGTGCATTTCCCTTATCCTGTTTTTCTGCTTTTTGTAAAAGGCCAACGATTGTAAGTAGCTATTACAGATGCTATTTGAGTTGCACTGAACATTGCTAATCAAAACTGTTGAATTACAATTTTTTGACATTTATGGCAGACTACATTGAACAAAAGCTGCTTTTAATCAACTAGTCAAAGAATCTAAATATTTTTTTCAAAATGTATATAATGAATTTCCTTTAACTGTTTTTTTACTTAAGTTTTAAACAATGAGGTTTTTACTAATATTTATTCTACGTTGTAATTCATGAGTTGTATTTAACTCCCAGACTTTAAGCAGAAAATATTCCTTTTTGCAAGTTTCTAAAATCCATTTCTTTGAGATGGTTCTAATTTGTTGGTTCCATTTGTTGATGTAAATAAGCTGCTGAAAAGTTCATTAAGTTACAGATAATGGACTGAACTTACCTACAGATGGATTATATGCAATCTTTATTTTCTAGTTGTGACTCACATAGCCTAACATCTACCACCTGAATATTATTTTGGTTCAGATAGTAATAGTAATCAAAGTTGTAGTCTTAGCATTCATGCTGCATCCACAGTGAATTTCCAAGTTGGAAAACTATTGCCAGGCTTCCAGCATTGTCACTAATTTGATGTTTTTTCTGACAGCTCTGGCCCTTACCTGGTGAATAAGTTATACCAGTAAAAAGATAATATACAATCTATTACAATGTCTGTAAATGAATATGTAGCTTAATTTCTGCTAAGACAACAATTTTGTAATACTAAAAATAGGGAAGTTTGGAATAGGGCTAAATTAGTACAGGATTTACTATGCAAAGAGTTTGCTGCAAAAAGTGAACTCTTTTTAGGGGCGTTGAGCTGAGTGTAAGGAACAAGCTTTGGGGCACAAAGTCATTTAATCCATTGTGACAAAGCAGGAAGAGAACTTCTTATGCTACAAAAGGCCAGGCCACAGGTTTGCAATTTCAGGATAAGAAGCAAAGGATAACATTTCCCTCTTCGGAATGTTGCCCTTTACATTCCTATGAGCTCCTTTTTTTTTGTCTTACTGACAATAAAGTAAGTTCATTGCAAGCAAGGCAGAGAAGTTACCACTTTCCATGTGCAAATACAGTCAAATATCTATATTTATGAGTAGAAAGCCAGCAAAGATTCATTTTAGTATAACCTTTTTCAAAGCTCAGTTTAGAGTAATTTAGACTTTATTGCTACCTAAACAAATGCTTCTGTCCCAATGAGAATCACTTACACTGCTTGAAAATAATCAGAGGTATCCTCTTCCACCTTTAAGCTCATACATTCAACACTGCATTAGCAACATTCTACTTTTCTAAATCAGTATGTCATTCTAATTAAACGTCCATTAATAACTTACATGTAGATTTGTACATCAGTTGCTGTTTATCAAGAACAGAAAGGTTGGTCTGTGTTTGGTTCATGATTATTTATATAGTGTTTGGTTCATGACTATTTATATAGTGTTCCCAGTGATGCAGATAGTTTGGGAGTTTCATACAAGCATTTCTGAGATGAAATGAGATGCTTGTTAAATAAACATTAGTGAGAAACAAAGGGTTAAAGGAGTATGTTGGGCAGAATGAGCACAGAATTTATTGGCAAGATGTCTTACTATATGGAGTTGCACAGGGAATGTTTGTTGGGAATGGACGGAATAAATCAAACTGAGTCATCATTAGCCCTTTAGGGAGAAAAAAAACACCACATACAAAACAACTCTAACTCATATATATAGTGTGTATATATAAATATGCACACAATATTATTCTATAAAATTTCCCATACATATTGTTAGAACCTTCAATTTATGATTTGTCCAGTGGACAACCATATAAATAATGTGATATTCTAATGTTTTGCCATGCAGTGCTAAGGTTGGATGTGAAACCCTTTTTGGAACTGAACGCAAATCTTCCAGTGGTAATAATGTGACTGAATATCATATTATCAATTAGTAATATGTCTTTCCCCTCTCTTTTTCTTGATAAGATTTCAGAATGTAATATCTCATACTAAGAAAAAGATATGTGAAAAACCACTTCCAATCACAGTGGTTTTTAAAATCTTCTTATAAATAAAAAGATTAAACAAAAATAATATTTTAACAAAATAACATTTTTATATCCTTTTTCCATAGTGTTTTTTTTTTTCTGTTTGTTTGTTTTTCTGTACAGAGAGATATGTGTTAAAGCCTTTTCTTCTTTCTTCCGGAATTCATGTTCTTACACTTTTCAACTTTCAAAATGTGTGTCCTATGGGTTTGTTAGGCTTGTCATTTTAGTAGATATATATTTTATATATTCTTTCTCCTATTTATTTTTCAGTTCTAAAGAAAACTTCACCAATCATCTTCTCTTCTCATCAGATGGAATCTCTTGTTTGGTGCAGGTTTTCTTCTATAATTGGGAATACTTTGTTGCTACTGTTCTGTTTTAACGTATTTCTCCATCAAAACAAGCTTCCCGTGAAGCCAGAAAGTGTTGTAATATTGTTGGTTTTGTTTGGTTTTTATTTTGGTTTGTTTTTTTTTTTTTTGTTTGCTTGGGTTTTGTTTGGTTTTTTTGTTTGTTTGTTTGTTTATTTTGTTTTCCACAAAAGATTAAATTACCTATGCTTATTAGTAGCACAAATAAATTTCTATTATTCCCATTTTTGCTTTTTTTGTAAGAACTTATGTATTTAGTGGTCAATATTTTAAAATTGCATGTCTAGAAGGAACTTACCAGATTTAATTTAAATTTACATTCTTTTACCAACAAATGTAATTTTAACTATTAGCCTGCTAGCCTGACTAAATTAATCTCTTTTTCTGTTAGCTTGAAAGGAAGTGACAGCTGACAAATGTAAAGAAAAGGTAAAGTAGTGCACAAGTGGACAATGCTAGATCTGTACTTCACACATATCTATCTTCGAAAAGGAAAAGAAAATTCAGTCATGGTTTTGTTGTATTTAAACATAACATTTAAGAGTATTTCTATAAAAACATTAGTGACTATTATTTGCAGTGTTCTTTGGGCAACAATTTTGTCTTGATACAGTAAAGAAGAAAAAGAGAAAGAAAAAAAAAGAGAAAGAGAGAGGGAGAAAAAGGTATTTTGCAGGCAAAAAGTGAATAAATTCATCTTCATTATGTACTTGCTCCTTAGGCTACAATTTCAATGCAATTTACTTGTTTCAAAATAGTCAAGAGTTCTGGTGTGTTGTACTAAAATGTGTTTTGAATCATAAGCTGGAGGATAAAACACAACCTTTTTTAAATTACAGTTGGAGGGGATTTAAAAAAAAAACACAACAAAACAACACTGCATTTTCAAATGCAGTAGTGGATGGCTATTGACAGGGAAAGATATTATAATGATAAAAATCGTAGTAAAAAATTGTTTGCAAATGTTACAGTAAATTGAGTTAAACTTTATTTTCAAGTGGGGTTTGGCTTTTTTAGTACACTTCGGCAAATAGAATTTTTTCACTTGTGTTACCTTTGACTTGCTACAACACCATGAGCAAATAAAGATACGAATTTGAGTATTAGAATATATCTGTATAGTTTTGCACACTGATTTGCATCCATTGAGGACATAGCACAAATATCCCAAAAAGAAACCTGAAAATTGCTGTCGTAATTGTATGTGTGATCATCAAGGGTAAATACTGCCTCAGAGAGTAGAGTTTCTTCCTCATGTTTTGAAAGAACATCTGATTGTAAGTTCTATGAAATGATATTTTTTTCTCATACTAATGGAAAATCCTTACTTAGATGAATACAGTTCATAAATAAATTAATGTGAATAATGTAACCAATTGTCTGTGACACCCTATTGAAAATTTAGAGGACTAACGCATCATAAAAGAAAAACATGCGACTGGTTTTGTAGAAGTTTAAAATCCTCAGATTACTACCAAAAATTTGGCTTGCAAATTAAGTGTAACAGTCAAATTTGTATCTTTATTTCATAACAACTGAATATTAAAAGTAAAAACCCAAATAGTATGCATTTAATTACTAATTTAGTTGAAGCTAAATTGATAGGTAATCTTAGCAGCATCTAGCAACTGTGGAAATACACATTTGAATCTGGTCATGTCAAGAAATGTATAAAGCCGTTTACTATCTACATGTATTTATCCTACTGCAAACCAAAAAGTGCTTCATGGTGACATCACAGTCAGTGCAGAGGCAGCCACACGTGACTAAGTTATTTTGATATCTGGTGAGAGGCCACAGTTTGACTTAGTCATTTTTGTCTGCCTGGGAAAGAGCATCTCTTGTCACTACAAATCCTTTTCTCAGTGGCACCTAAATGCACTGAAACTGCATATATGGAACTGAAGGACGATTTTAAAGCTTCAGTCTAATTTTTCCAAGTCAGAATTTTGAATTTGCCTGCAAGGATGCAAACTGTCAGTGTCCAAGACTGCTATGCTGTACCTGTCAAAGGTGCTGAACTCGCGTTGAATAGATGTTATCTACAAGGCCATTTTAACACTCATTAATACATCACTACACAGAAAGCTTATTATATCATAATATATCTACTTGATCTGTGACTCAAAAAATATTTCATTTGCATTTGAATATACATGTATGTTAACTGTGAATAAAAATGGGCCTTCTCTTTTTCTGTTAACATCACACATAATGGTAGTAGGAAAAGAGGCCACCTTGTGAGTTCAAATAAAGACACTTCTCACTAAAATACATAGCTTATAAATATCAGTCATTGACTTAAATATAATACAGACAGGTATGTATCCCTAAATTTAAGGTATGAACAATTAATAGAATAATGGTAAAAGTTTAAAGGCAGCATCAGATAACTAGTGACAGGACAAGGGGGAACGGCTGCAAGTTGCTCCAGGGGAGGTTCAGGTTGGAGATGAGGAGAAATTTCTTCTCTGAAAGGGTGGTCGGGCATTGAAACAGGTTGCCCAGGGAGGTGGTGGAGTCACCGTCCCTGCGGGTATTTAAGGAAAGGTTAGACGTAGTACTGAAGGACATGGTTTAGTGGGTAATAGGTGGGGGGGGTGTTGCTTGGACTGGATGATCCTGGAGGTCTCTTCCAACCTTAATGATTCTATTCTATTCTATTCTATTCTATTCTATTCTATTCTATTCTATTCTATTCTGAAAACTGTTCCAGGGTGAATTTATCTGAAACTTTTTTTAAAACAAGAGTTATTGACCTGATTCCTCAGTACCCCATAGACTCTTCTCTGACGCTTAGTTTCTGTATTACCTTTTGAAGTTGCAGGATAGGTGAGTAGTTTGCACTACCAACAGCCTAATTAGGAAGAATAATGTCTCTTGGGACAACAAAACCTTCTTCATATTCAATCTTTCAGTCCAAAAATATCCAGGGTGGGGTAATGAATCTTAAAAATGCCAATTTAGTGAGTTTCTAATCACAGATACTTCATCAGCTGACAAAAGAAAAACCTCAGTAGGTGTAACACTTCAAAATCTGGGACAATTTACATGTAATTTCAGGAATCAGCAGGGATACACAGCTGGATAAAAATAAAAAGCTTGCTGTAATTGAAAATTGCCTTGCAGCTTGTTTGTGATTAAAATGAAGTTCAGTTCCTTGAAATCTTGTTTAGCAATTAAATCTGTTTTACTTAGGGAATGAAATATTGTCTATTGTCCTTGAATGATAAAACTAGTACAGACATGCTTTAACATTTCATCTTAATTGAACATATGTACGTTAAAAAAATGGCAAAATCTATGTGCAACAACTTGAAAGCTTTCAGTTGAGCATAGTCAAGAAAAGTATGCTCTCACTAGAAGAGACTGTGGTCATCTGTACTACTTAAAAGAAATCTTGGTGACAGCCAGTTGTGTTTTGGACAAAACAAAACAAAACAAACAAGAAAAAAAATGTATCTCTTTACATTTAAATAGAACAATTCTGTCCAAAAGCCAGTGTGATAAATTTACCTAAATCCTGACTGAGTTTAAAGTTTGACAGAAATTTAAAGTTAACCTCTAATAGAGTTCTTGTTTATTTCTCGATTTTTGTACCTGTTTGTTTGGTGTGTTGAATAGATTGAGAAGTGTGAGAGCTGATTTTCTTACAATAAAACAGGCTTTAGTCTTTTTTTTTTTTCTCTTTGTTTTTCTTAAAGTAGTTTATTAGTTTCAGAGTAAAAAATGATGCTAAGAAACAGTTGCAAATAAAATTTGAGATTTTACAATTCTCAGAACCATTTTCACTGTAATGTTTCATATGTTTCATTTTGTTTGTTTACATTCAAATGTAATGAGCCCTCAGTCCTCACTAAGTTTGCCAAGGAGAGACTTAAAAAAAAACCAAAACAACAACAACAAAAATTATTGAATCAGACAGAAAATATTTGTAGTATTAAAAACTCGAAACCTCCCAATCTAACCCCAAAAGCCACAGGGAAATCCATAATGTAACTTCTAATCTTCACAAGACAAATCACCTTTCTTATGCATACCCTATCGCAAAACATGCACGTAGACATATTCAAACCCTAACACTTGTTTAATTCTTTTCCTCATGTACATTTCTTCAGCATATACTTCCATAATTACGACTTCTCTAATAATAATGGAGTTTTAATAATAAATATATTCAGAAGATAGAAATAATACTGAAATAACTTAAAGTATCAGTTTGAAAACTATTGAAATAGTTCAAAACATCAGTTCCAGGTAATTGATATATCATTCTAATAATTCTTCAGAGTAGATGAATCAAAAAGATCAAGCCATAAAAGAGAGTTTCCTGTAAAAGAACAGATGACCTGCAATGCTTGGATTGCTATTGCTGCAATGAGCTAGTGAAAATGGCCTGAGAGGACAAGGCAGTGTTTGTAGTTTAAAGACTTTGGCTCAAAAATAACTTGAAATTAGAAAAAAAGAATTAAAATATGTCAAATTATGTGTGGAAAGGTTATTCAAAACAGGCTGATTGAAATGAACTAGCACTAAGGTGCTGAAAGGTCACTTGAAAGACTCAAGCGAAAACCAAGAAAGTTAAGGGTGACTAAATGAGAAAACAGAAAACCAGTCACTCCATCAAAACAAGTATGAGGATAAAGATTTAGAAATGAACAGAGAAGAAAGATACAGAAAAGAGAAAACATGGAAAGAACTTAAGAGAAAAGTATTTTATACACATCCAGTAATTAATTTGGGAAAAATTGTTCACTAACTACATAGCACACTCACCGTCACCATATTTTAAAATCGGGGAGGGAAATCTGGAAGTAGTGTTACACTTATAAATAACTGAAGCTATACGGCAACACAATTTCATTATTATTATTATTATTATTATTATTAGCTTTAGTTTTCATCAAGGAAATATTTTTGTCCATATCACGTTTGCAGAAATTTCAGAAGGAGGTGGCACATCAATTGCTAGCTATTCTACCCTTAATCACTAAGTTCAGTGATGTTTTCAGACAATAACATTAAGGTGCTCTAAATGAGAGAATGTATTCCATAAGAAAAAAAAAAATCTTTACTCTAGAATTTTCTTTCTTAGGGAATTTGTGGAAAAATGTCTTCAATCATAGGTCTAATGAGTAACATTGATCTACAGATCAATATGTATTCCTAGGACTATTTAATGTACTTTATAGTTACTGTCACTTGTACTTACTAACACATTATCAAGCTAGCATGCCACACAAGTAAAATGTGATGACTGATGAGTTAACATGTGAATTAATAATTACTTTATTTACATTTGTTCATTCTTAAATCTTAAAAAAATTGTTCTTCTGCAATTAGATTTTGGTATGAATAACAAATATAACCAATGGTTCTAGGAATGGCACAAAACCAAAAAAAAAAGATAAACTCTATGGAATTTAATCTTGATCTAGAAAATAATTTAGGCTACTGATGGAATCTCAGCTTATGTCTGTATGAAGTGTGAAAGATTTTAAGATAATCTGAATTTAACTTTTGAAAATGTAACGTTTCATATTTTTCTCCTTTTTTTTTTATATTGTTTTCATAATAAAAACATGGAGCTATGTTCCAAGCTGTACCAAAGAGACACTGCTCCAGGACATATCTTTCTCACATTTTTTTGTTGTAGAATTTGCTGGGATCAAAACTAATCCCTTGTGCAGCGTAGCACATTTTTGCAGCTGCAGTGGAGCAGAGTATCTTAGCTTTTGATGTCACAGTTCAAATCTTCAAAATATACCTAAGTTTTTTAGTTCTTTAAGAGTTTGAGCAGCTGTATCCAGAATATATTCTTGTTGGTATTTTGAAACAGCAACTGTCCGTTAAATTTTCCACAGCATTTTACTCTGCTTATGTCAGTGACCTATTTTTTCCTAGAATCATAGACTCATAGAATGGTTTGGGTTGGAAGGGACCTCCAAGATCACCTAGTTCCAACCCCCCTGTCATGGGCAGGGACACCCTCCACTAGACCAGTTGCCCAAAGCCTCATCCAACCTGGCCTTCAACACTTCCAGGGAGGGGGCATCTTCAACTTCTCTGGGCAACCTGTTCCATTGTTTCACTACTCTTACAGTAAAGAATTATTTCTTTATATCTAGTCTAAATCTCACAGCCAATAAAATATTGTGCTGGTTTTTTTTTTTATAATATGACTAATCATACATGTCATTTTACATTTCATATACAGTATTTACAGACACAGAAAGATTTTTAAATATTAATTTGTTCAGAGCTGAATGAAAGACTGAACATTAACATTTTTGTTTTCCTGCACAAGATACGCAAAAGAAAGCTAGAAGGGTGTACTTATGCGAGTGGAAAAAAAAAAATGTTATGGCATGGGAGGAAGCAGTGTACAGCAGACCCAGCATTCATAAGTTAAGTAAGCCATGACCAGAATCTCTCAGATAGTGTGAGAAGTTCCCTGCTGGGTCCTGACTTACTTGAAGGTGGGAGCAGGCTTTTGTTTGACTTCCTAATTTATCTGGCACCTAGGGAATATGTGAAGCTTTCTGAATAGACTGTAAAACAGGAGCAAATCATATGGTAATTTGCAAACAGCATATTGGAAGCCCAGAAGTGCTGTTTCTAAGTAAATATTAACCATGAATCACATCACACCACAGGATGAACTCTCAGCTATTGCAAGCATCTCTTCTAGTATGCAGCATTCTCTGTCCAGATATAACTCCTGAGGATGGATCCCACCCTCTAGGTCTTGGGCTGCAGAGAGAGCCTGGTATCCCTCGTTGAAGATGGTTATGGTAAGGGTGCCTTATCCTTAGGAAGATGTAATCTGGTAGATATAGTGCAGTGTAAGGTAAGGGAGATGCATGAGAAAGTGAGCAAGTTTCTTTGCATCAGGAATGATAAAAAAGAAAAGTAAAGGACTTTCACAAAGAGTCTACAGTAGCAAGAGTCTAAGACAACAGGCATGTGAATTTTGGTATGGCCTCTGTTGAATAGGAACAGTAGAGGCCATGAACTACTAGGTGGATGCAAGCTAGAAGCTTATAATTTTTGACTGGAGAAACAAGACTTCTTTTCTATCTTTAAGTGTTTAAACCTATGGTCTTGACAAGAAGTCACAAGAAATAAATTCATACTGTCGTGGTTTTACTCCAGCCATTGGCTGGGCACCACATAAATGCTCGCTCAGTCCCCCTCATCAGGAAGGGGGAGAGAATCAGAAGAGTGAAAGTGAGAAAACTTGTGGGTTCAGGTACAAGAGTTTAATAAGTGAAGCAAAAGCCGCGTGCACAAGCAAAGCAAAACCAGGAATTCATTCCCCACTCCCCATGGCAGGCAGGTGTTCAGCCATCCCCAGGACAGCAGGGCTCCATCACGCGTAATGGTTACTTGGGAAGACAAATGTCATCACTCTGAGCGCCGCTGCCCCCCTCCCTTCTTCTTCCCCCCAAGGCCCTAATAAACTGAACATGACGTCATATGGTATGGAATATCCCTTTGGTCAATTNAAACCAGGACAAGGCAAGAGGATTTTGGGCCAGACTTCAAATTAGGATCAGTCCAGGGAAAAGGAAATGAAAAGTGCTAGTGGTTGCTGACTACCTCTTGTCTGGGACAAAAGCATTCATTTGCCAGATATATCTCGCACCACTTGAAGCAGCAGTGTATCTACACCAGAATCTGTAGCATTGTGTCCTGGTTTCAGCTAAGAGAAGAGGGGAGTGTCTAGGCACTCCTTCATTGTTCTGAATTATAATATGAAGCCAGGGATATGGTCTCTTGAACGTCTCTGTCATAATCAGAAGGGGAAGAAACACTATGGAGGTTGTAGCAGACCATCTGGGCAAAGGAAGGAGGAGGTAGTGGATGAAGCTTTCTACTAACAACTAGCAGAAGGCTTCCAAGCACAGGAATTAATTTTCATGGGATATTTTGGCTACACATACTTTTCCTGTGAGGGTAACTGCAACCAAACTGTAGTGCTTTAGACAGCATTGATGACTATTTCCTAATGTAATATATTCATCTTTCTAATACATATACATTGTTATTCTATTGAATGATTGGTTTAGATTTCTTCATCTACCATGCAAACTGAAAAGCATGCTCAGTTCTTTTCTCCACCCTTGCCTTTCCACTAGGTGGTATAATTGTAGTATGTGGCCTGTGGGTCAGTGGTCAAAATTCCCCTTAATGGAATTACCTTTCCCCTAGTTTCCTATTACTTTTGGCAGGTCCAAATAGTTCTTGGTTTACTGACTGGACTAGTAAAATATCAGTTAAACTTTAGCTTTTATCAGACAATGGTAGATTATTTAGATATTTCTTATCTGGCCTTAGACCAGCAGGGGTAGGGTTACACAATGGACATTTGCAGCAGCATGACAACTTGATTCATATCATATTTTACATTTCAGTTTACTGTAACAATCCCATGGACCCCATTCTTACTTTTTCTCAGTAACCATCATGGTTTAAACCCAGCCAGTAACTAAGCACCATGCAGCAGATCACTTACCCCTCCTCTCCCACAAGGGGATGGGCAGAAGAATAGAAAAAAAAATCCCTCAACAACTCATGGGTTGAGATAAAGATAGTTTAATAGGATAACAAAGGAAGATATTAATAATACTAATAGCAACAACAACAACAATAGTATTAATAAAACAAGTGATGCATAAATGCAATTGCTCACCATACGTGAAAGGAAAAAACCAACCCTGATGCCCAGTTTGTGTCTGAGCAGTGAATCAGCCTCCTGGCTAGCTTCCCAAGTTATATCAGTAGCATGACATTACATGATAGGGAATATCCCTTTGGCCAGTGTGGGTCAAGTGCCCTGGCTGTGCTCTCCCAGATTTTCGTACACTTGGCAGGGCATGGGAAGCTGAAAAGTCCTTGATGTGGTGTAGATACTACAATTACCTAGCAACAATTAAAAACGTCAATGTGTTATCAGCATTATTCTCATACTAATTCCAAACCACAGCACTATACCAACTACTAGAAAGGAAATTAACTCTATCTCAGCCAAAAACCAAGACAGTAACTATTGAATAGAGCTGAGAGAAAGGACTTAGCAGTGAGAATAATTTTTTTATTGCCTGAATGATTGATCTGTCATTATTAAAGAAATATCCCATCTGCAGTGACTTTTAGGAATTTCTTAGGTGTTCAGCAAATCCTGAGTGCTAGTTTTGAGCTAAAAATAATGCCATGTGGCAGACTAAAGCTGAAGATTTAAGTTCTTAGAAAAGCTAGTTGAAAAACATATGTTTCTGAAAAACAAGTATTTTTGTGACTGACTGCAGAAAATTGCAGTTCTCAGTTGTAAAATGGAGTATTTGGCTAAACATTAAGTTAGACCATTTCTCCTTGTAATATTTGTACAGCATCCAGAAGTTCAAGCTCTTATTATTGAAAATCATTGTATCAAGACAAAAAATACCAGACACTGTATTCATTTTCTGTAGAATATTATTCCAAAGAAAATTCAGTAATTGTGGTAGTGTTGGCTGAGAAGAAATGAGGAAAAAAGAGAGAAAGAACAGAAATTCTTAAAAGTAGTACCTGATACTGACAATGTATTTGTCTTCCAAAACCCTTTACATAGTTGTATTGCAATGAAAAATTATGATGTATGGAAACAGAAGTAATTTTTCATGATGCAGGTATAAAATGCATTTGGTGGTACAGTCTGCTTTGCTCTAGATAGACCTGTTGTGATGTTCAGGTATTTTAGTTTGTATAGTTATTGAATTTTTCAGAAGACTGTCAATTATTTCTCACAGTGTGAAATTTCTGCTGAATTTCTAAAATGAAAGGTGATTCTCTGAAAGCATATAGTAAACAACTACATTTTTTTTGTGAAAAGATGTGTGTACCACACTAACGCAGATTAAATTACATGCTTGAACCTGCCAACTCTGTATGCTAAGCATTCAAATAAGATAAAATATAAAAAAAACTTTGAAAACTTAGATTTCTGTATGTGGGTTTATCGGCAAGCATTTTATTTTTCAGTAAACCTCACCTTCTCCCTGAAATGTCTCAGAAGTAAAATATTAGCTAAAAAATAATTTTTTCTTTTAAATCCAGATGACATTGGTTTTGACTTTATTCTGTCTACATTTCAGTGAAATGAACAACAGTATACACCTTTTTAAACTCATTTTAGTGTGCAAAGGAAAAGAAAGACATTGCTTAGATGTGGCTAAAGTCAGTTATAGTTATCTAAACTTTGTTTTTTTAACATCTTTTTTAAGTCCAGATATTGACAAAAAAATAAGATGTCTTGGCTTCCCCTCAAAAGATATTCAGTACATTTGATCAATTCTAGAAATATCTTGCTTGAAAAACCATTTATACAGTTGTTAAAGAAAAGAGCCTTCAATGTTTCCTTTGAAATATTTCATAACATTCAGCTTGAAAACAGGCAACAGAAAGTTTTAGAAAGCAGAATGGTTGCAGTAATTCTAAGGTCGGAAAGTAAGGAGAGTGCAAAAGAGCAGTGCATTATTTCTTATGTCTCTCATGCTTTTGTTTTTAATATTATCATAGAATCATAGAATGGTTTGGGTTGGAAGGGACCACAAGGATCATCTAGTTTCAATCCCCCTGACATGGGCAGGGACACCCTCCACTAGACCAGGTTGCCCAAAGCCCCATCCAACCTAGCCTTGAACTCTTCCAGGGATGGGGCCTCCACAGCTTCTCTGGGCAACCTGCTCCAGTGCCTCACCACACTCACAGTAAAGAATTTCTTCCTGATGTCCAATTTAAATCCCCCCTCCTTTAGTTCATACCCAGTACCCCTTGTCCTGTCACTCCCTGCCCTTGTAAACAGCCTTTCTTTGCCTTTCCTGTAGGTCCCCTTTAGGTATTGGAAGGCCACAATTAAGTCTCCCAGGAACCTTCTCTTCTCTAGGCTGAACAACCCCAGCTCCCTCAACCTGTCCTCCTAGGAGAGGTGCTCCAGCCTCCTGATCAACTTTGTGACCCTCCTCTGGACTTGCTCCAGCAGCTCCATGTCTTTCCTGTACTGAGGACTCCACAGCTGGATGCAGTACTCCAGGTGGGATCTCACGAGAGCAGAGTAGAGGAGGAGAATCACCTCCCTTGACCTGCTGGCCACACTATTTTTAATGCAGCCCAGGACTTGGCTGGCCTTCTGGGCTGCCAGCGCACACTGCCGGCTCATGTTAAGCTTTTCATCAACCAGCACCCCCAAGTCCTTCTCCTCAGGGTTGCTCTCAATCCATTCTCTGCCCAGCCTGTAGTTGTGCTTGGGATTGCGCTGACCCACAAGCAGGACTTTATACTTGTTAAACTTCATGCAGTTTGCACTGGCCCATAATATTGTTTATGCAAATACCTTCTCAGTTCAACAGTATAGTGTTTTTGTAATGTCTGACTACCATAGAAAGCTTTATTCTATGACTAAAATAATGGGATGGGAATGAGCTCTTTCTTTAGAGTTTATTACACACTTTTGTTCGAGACAACATAATTATAGTATAGATGTGCTCATAGTATTTTCTTCCAGGGTAGCATGTATCTTCTTACACTGATACTACGATGCTCACCTCATCATCATATGAATTTTTTTAGAGACTATTACCTCAAGAAAACATATATTTCTGAGTTCTGGTGAGCAACAAAATAATTGTTTGAATGATATGACAGTGTTTTTTGTAGATGAAATTGTCGTATTTTACCTAAAAGTTTTCACATCTTATGAAAACTTTCAAAAAATGTTTCCTGGAATATTATTTTTTTTAGAGTGAAAGACAGCAAGCTCAATTACCTTTGACATATTCCAAGAGTTTTGTTTCCCATAACTCTAAAATAGTAATAGCTTACCATCGTGACATCTGCCTGGCTAGTTATGTTTTTTCCAAATATTCCTAATACCTTCAGAGGTTGAAATTATTTATATTCATAAAGTTTGAAAACAATGGTTAGGAAAGTTTTAAATTGTTTGAATTGACCTGAATGTCAGCCCAATTGAGTTAACAGCAAATATGGCAAGCTTTTTAAAGAAAACAGGCATTAGCAATATTCTACTTCCTCAACACACTGAGCTTTCAAACCTTACTATGACCTATTTTGCACCTATATGGTCTGGAAGTCATTGACAGCTGTCATCCCTATGAAATTCACAATCACTACGAATCCACACATTTCTGAATGCATGATTTATGTTAGGTAGAGTTCTCTAAAATCTGTTTATAATAATTTTTTCAAAGATTCAGTGCCGATACCAGTTGCATTTCTTATTGCCAATGCAAATATTTAGAACATTACTAAGAAATTCTCTAAAGATTTAGTTTAAAGCAAATGCAAAAAAAGAAAAAAAAATAGTTTGTTCTTTTTAAACTCAGTGTCGGAATTACTTGGAAATTTTAAGCATAGTTCAATCCACTAAAAATTATCCTATTAATCTTTACATTGCTTTAATATCAACAACGTCAGAGTACCAGAGAAGCACAGCAAGGTTGAATGTTAATTGACATTAGTTACAAATGTGGATATACTTTAGTCATGTAGCTATAAGCATTTCACTGTGATTTTTCCTTTACTGTGCATAGTAACTCAAACTGGCACTTCAGAGAAACCAGAGACTCAGCAGTTATCAGAATTAGAGGAAACTACTAGTGGATGGTTCACATACTGAAAGGATTCAGTGAATGGAAAGTTGCTTGTTATACCTGTGATAATTTCTGCTGTTTAATTGAAAATATCAAACAGAAATGTAATTACTTAACAAATGAACAGATAATAGCTGAGTTTTCAAAACAATGCATGGATTTGTGATGGTTTCACTTGTAATTTGTGTTGCATGCTTACAGAACAATACCTTTAAATTAATTTTATGCTTAATTTATTTATCAGCATATTGAATAGGTAGCCATATTTAAAAATTACTTTTAAGTTTTAGGTTGTACCACATCTTAACTACCTTTCAGATTTCTCTTCCCTACTTGAAATTCATAAAAAAAATATTGTTCCAGCTCTCTAATTCTTTGAGAAACAAACACTTAGGCTGCTCCTGTGAGTTTTAAATAAGTTTTTGATAAAGGGGGCTTAGCAAATATTTGCAACACTTTAGATGAAGTACCCTAAAAGGCATTTAATTAACAAATTAAAGAGATATTGCAATTCAGCTGTAATGATTATCAGTAACTGCATCACGTAATGTAATGTTATATAATTAATATGAATAGGGAACTCATAAAAATTACCCAATCCAATCACTATGCTTTTTTTCTAAACTTTAGTATGAGTGCCAAAATGATTGAATTTTATCAAAATAGATACTAATATATTTAGCTATAGGTTCTTCTGTAAGTCCTCTATGATTCATTCAAACTCATAACCATGTGAACAATTAGACTGAGGAATGAAGACTAATGAAGACTAATCCTATTAGAAGTTTATAAAATATTCATAATTTTTGCATAATGATTGCATAATAGGCACATGAATTAATGAAAGGAATATCCTTTATGAAATGGGAAACTAAAAACTGTTCACTTTGCTACTGTTAAATACAGGGTGTGGAATATAGGGTTAAATACTACTGATATTAATTTACATTAATGTGATACTACTGTTTTCAATAATTATATTGAATAAATGAAGGTATGAGATACAGATTATGTGTGTATGTGTGTGTTCCTATGTACACACACACATTTTGCAAAGAGCTTCTGAGACAGACAGGAACATGCAAAATATTAAGAAAGCAAGTCTTATCTCCTGATTGCTGTGCTTTTTTGGTGGAATAAGTATGCATTTTTATATATACATACTTATGCATTATATATAAATATAGGTTTGCACAGACATACATGACTGCAGTTTCTTTTAAGTTTTTGTTAGTTCTTATAGTAAGAATTGTAAAACACTGAATAAGACGTGTCTCACTTTTACCTTGCCTTATACCAAAAAAAGACTGTTGAAAAATAAAAAAGAACCTCTCACAGTATGTCTTTTTAAATAAAATTGTTGAAAATCTCATAACATTTTGGTTGTGGTTGTCATAAGTCACTAAGAGACACTCCAGAAGTTTACAAGATAAAGGACTTGAAAAATTAATAGAGCACTGATTTACATCTTTTTGCTAAATAAAATTGTATATTTGTATATTCAGTCGAAAGAATTATTCCTGTTATAAATGCATAATGACTGTTTTTAGAAAGGGGATATGGGTCTTGTTATTCCTACAGGAATTAGCATTGATCTAATCTCACTTCTAATAGAATGGCATTAGAATAAATTTAATGTCCCATAAGTCGTTTGGGTTTCAGTGTCTCTGGATTTATTTATTTTTTTTTAATATGTAATCAGCCTTCAGCCTTTTTGAAGTTACCTAATGTCATTCACAGAAACATGGGATTCCAGGATAATTCAGCTTAGAAGGAACCTCAGGACTCTACTCCTACCTCCTGCTCAGAGCAGGCTCAGCTGAGAGATCAGACCAGATTGTTCAGGGTTTGGTTCAATCAGATCGCATAAACTCCCAAGGATGGAGACTGCACAGCCTTTCTGAAGCAACCTGTTCCAGTGCCTGACTGTCTTTGTGAGGAAAAATGTTTTCCCTACATACAGATGAGATGTCCCTTGTTTAAACTTATGGTTACTGTCTTTCATCCTCCTGCCATGTACAATTGTGATGAGATGACTCCATCTTTTCTTCAGCAAGGTGGGCTGCTGTCAAGTTCTCTCAAATTCATCTCTTCTTTAGGCTGAACAAGCTCCCACCAGCTTGGTAGCTCCCTGCTGAACATGCTCAAGTTAATAAATATCTTTCCTCTGTGGAGAGTCCCAAAACTGACAGCTTAATGACTGATTAGGAAAGGGGGATAATCATTCCTTTGCACCTCCTGGCCAGGTTAGTACAGCCCTCACTGCTCTTGGCTTGCTTTGCTGCCAGGTCATGCTGGTGGCTGATGCCCAGCTTGCCAGCTACCAGCAACCCCTCAAGTTCTTCTCAGCAGAGCTTCTCCCTAGCCAAGTGTGGACCCAGCTCATGTCATTCCAGAGGTGTTCTTTCTTCCCAGGAGAAAGACTTGTCATTTGTCCTTACTGAAATTAAAGAGGTTCCTGACAGCCTATTCCTCCAGACTGTCCAGGACCCTCTGGATAGCAGCTGTAACACAGAAAGTATCGAGTGTTTTGTGCAATTTGGTGTCATCTACAAACTTGATGAAAGTGAATGTTGCTACCTCTTCAATTTATGCTATTTATTTAGCAGTCATTCAGAGGAAAAAGTACGCTTTTTATAAGAATGGAAGATTATATCTGATTATTGTCCTTGTGTGTGTGTGGGGGGGGAATTTATAATTTTAATTGGCTTGGGGAATGTTCTCATTACTCTTTTTGAAAAATATTACAGCAAAGCTGGCTGTATACTAGGTTTGAGATTGCCAAATTTTATTTTGTTCTAAAATTTAATACACATTTTTATGTTTGACAGTCTTGTAAACATTAATGAGAAAACTATGTAACGATACTGTATCTTTAAGGAAAAAAAATCGTTTTGACTTTATGAGTCAATACTTAGGTTTATGGATCAAATTTTAATGCTCTATTTAAGCAACTTGTGTAACACAAATGTGTTGCAGTTAAATTTATATCTATATTTCTATATCTATATCCATAATTTAGAAGTCACTATGATGGGAGTATTTAGAAGACATAAACTGGTCTACTTTAAAGCAAAGCTCTACTATTTAATACATTAACAATACATTTCATTATAATGTTTAATTTTTATGTATTATTCATCATTATCACTATGTACTCACTACAAATACAAAGTTACCAGTCTTTAAAAATTTTTTAAAAAACATTCTAAATTAACTGTGAGTATATAATATAATGATTAATCCACATTTCCTATTGATGACTGGAGTCCTTGATTATGGAAGTCAAGGTGGTCAGATTTGACAGCTCCTTGACCAGGGCGATTGAATCTGAAGTGAGCTTGTCTTCTGTCTTCTCTGTTTTGTCTTCCTGTTTGATATGCTTATGATGCTTTCTCCCCTCTCAAAAGGGGAATTTCAGGTTTTCCTGATACTGTTTCTCTTGGTTTCAGTTCACTTGAAGGTGACAAATAACCATGCAATAAGACATATTTGGTCATACACATATCTATTCATTTTTATTTAATAAATAATATACTTATTAGATGTAAGATGTAAGCATTAATATAGCACACATATACATCATTATTTGGTCTAAATATTTAATTCATAGCCTGTAAAAGGGAAAGTACACAGACAAGTTCAGAAATATTTTTAACATTGTGGTATGGCACACATCATGGTGTTTTTACTACAGATTCATGCCATTATAGAGCACTGTTACTTTCTTGTCAAATGCGTGCTGCTAAATTTACAAAAAAACTGCATGACACTGACGTGTTTCTCCAGAGATACTGATGAGTACAACTTTCTGCAACTACTTCCAAAGTAAAAAATTCTCATATTGCTGAATCAAGATGCGATATGATGTCATTGATTTTAATTAAAAACTGAGAGGGGCAGTTAGTAATCTGATTTCTGCTACTTTTTTTCTTACAAGCTGGTGTAATAATGCCAGAATCAGAGTAAATGTAAATGGAATAACTTCCAAAATTTCGAGGTAGCCATATACTTCTGCACTATCCAGAATAATTAACGATTTTTTTAGTAGTCTTTCCACAGAGCCAAACACAAATTTAAAGTTCTGTAGCAAACATTCTTTCCCTTTATTGTCGTGCTTGGGAATATTTACTATGACTAAAATGCAGATAGATGTGCTACAAAGGTTCTCATGTTTTGTATGTCTTCTAGGTCGATAAGTCATGGAACTGAAAATTTAAAAATTCAAATTCTTGTCTTCATTATCTTAAAGGCCATTCAGTCCCTGCTCTAACTTCTCTTCATTTCTTCTTAAGTTTCGAGTCCATCATATATCCTTACATATGTAGCTCAATTTTACACTCACATAGCATTAAACCAACTTTCCTTCAAGACGGTTATAAATTGCTTTATTGTAAGATTAAGAATTATGTTTCTGCCAATGTAGATGTATATTATGTCCCACCACTTTATTACTCATCCTGGAATTGATACAAACTGACTGTTGATATCCTCATCAAATGTATATAAATAAAACAGATTTAGAAGTGTCATTAAAAGTATAAATCATTGTCCTGGTTTCAGCTGAGAGAGAGAGTTAATTTTCTTCACAGTAGCTAGTATGGGGCTGTGTTTTGGATTTGTACTGGAAACGGTGTTGATAGTGGAGAGATGTTTTTGCTGTTGCTGAGTGATGCTCACACAGAGCCAAGGCCTTTGCTGCTTCTCACACCGCCCCGCCGGCGGGATGGCTGGGGGTGTGCGGGGAGTTGGGAGGGGACAGACAGGGCAGCTGACCCCACCTGACCAAAGCGGTATTCCATACCATATGGCATCATGCTCGGTTTATAAGGGGCTTGGGGAAGAGGAAGGGTGCGGGAAGGAGATGGAATTCAGAGTGATGACATTTATCTTCCCAAATAACCATTACGTGTGACAGAGCCCTGCTGTCCTGGGGATGGCTGAACCCCTGCCTGTCACGGGAAGTGGGGAATGAATTCCTTGTTTTGCTTTGCTTGTGTGTGTGGCTTTTGCTTTACTCATTAAACTGTCTTTATCTCAAGTCATGAGTTTTTTCACTTTCACTCTTCTGATTCTCTCCCCCATCCCAATGAGGGGAAGTGGGCGAGTGGCTGTGTGGTAAAACCATGACAATCATTAATGAGTTTGGAAGGTCAAAGTCAGTCTACTATATCCCTTAAGTGCTTTTGAAAGTCTTGTTCT
The DNA here is from genome assembly GCA_013399095.1 of Psophia crepitans. Lineage (NCBI taxonomy): Eukaryota > Metazoa > Chordata > Aves > Gruiformes > Psophiidae > Psophia > Psophia crepitans. The sequence continues at coordinate 115,326 of VWZZ01007162.1, forward strand.
GAAACTTTCAAGTGTTTACTAGGTACTCTGTAGTCTCAGTTAAGAAGTTTCCAACCAACAAGAACATTTGAATCTAACTTTTCTTCAGGCATGTAATTCCCTTTCCTATCTTGATTGACGGGATAAGACATGGCAATAACCTCATGTTTCTATTTAATTTCATAAATATACGTTATATATATATGTATTCTGTGCATACATATGTCTTCATGTGGAACATGTCCTTAAAACAAGTTTTAAGGTAATGATGAGAGGTGTAAGGTTTCATATTCTGCTTCTTCAAGACTGTACGCAGGGGCATGACTCTCTTAAAGTACCTGTTTTTCAAAACTAGATTGGTCAAAAAGGTTGTAACTGCAAGTATAGCACTAGGCTTCTAAATATATATTTAAGCACCTCAGTGTAAATGCCTTAATTTTCAGCAATCCTGAGGGTCTATAAATCCCATTGAAATCAATATGGGGTGGAGAGATGGAGAACAAAGAAAGTTTAGTTTTAGATTGTCAAATTTTTACTCCCTTCCCACTGGTGTTTCTTTTAATTCAGGTCTACATAGTCCTGCTGAGTTAATTGTTAAACATGGGGTAAAATATTAAAATACTGATGGAAGACCACTTCTTCTAAATATTTTCCATGAAAAAATTGCATATTTTTAATGCATTTATAATAGAATTTATGTCTAGTTCATAAAATGAACATTGTACAATGACTTCCTATATGAAATAATCTATACTGAGAGAGGTCAGGTTTTTTAGCGTTATCCCAATACTGTTTTAAACAGATGTTTTAAAACATGCTTTCAGAGCACAAGTGTCTTGTTTATTAGCTTGTGCTGTTAATTAGATGAAACCAGAAGTCTGTAAGCAACCAAAGTTTGGTCACTCATAACTTTATGTATTTGTGGGTGTAAAGTATTTCCTAACTCAGCTCGTGAGGCTTTATCAGTGCTAATCTACTAGTTCTTGTTTTAAGCTTGAGAAATTCTAATGTGTACTAACTAACCTCTTGAGTATGTCCATTTCCAGGTAACTAGATTAATTTACCAAACATATCTACTAGAAGTCTATTCTGCAGTGTATTTTTCATTTTTTAATGTTTTTTAGCATAGTGGAAACACTGAAACATTGAAACATTAATGTTATTCTGATATTCAGTAAAAATGAGGTTGCTGGAATTATCTCAGGTATTACTATACACACAGAAGAAGAACTAAAAAAAAAAGAAATATATTTTTCGTTATTTTTATTTAACTAGGAATGTGTTGTAAAAAATAATTTCCCATAATATTCTTTCATAACTCTGCCTGTTTAAAAATAGAAATTAACATCAGAAATAGAAAAGATTGGTTTCAGATTATGTTTATTTTGCACGATCAAAAAGTTTAGTGATGGAACTAGATGCACATGAAAGCAATAGGCCCTAAGTCTCTGTGTTTTGTGCAAGGGGAAATCTTTATATAGGTAGTAAACCTTGAACCCAGGGTAGGCTATAATGATTGAAATAACATCACCTTTGAATTAAGCACCAGGGGACCAAAGGAATGAAAGTAACGTTCCTGACAGATAATTAAAACATGAAATAGAATTCTTCTGCACATATAGGAAAATGCACCTTATAAAAAACTGCAATTAAACTGAAATCACAGAGAAGAATTAGAAACTGTAGTTAACATCAAACAACTGCAATTAAAAAGAGTATAGCAAGCCTGTATAATTTCTTGGTCATTGCATTTCTCACACAATAATTTTTGAATATCACAACTTGATTAGAAAATGTAGAAATATGGATGAAAGCTTTTATTAAAATTTCAAGCTCTACTTGAATACAGAACCTCAAGATAATGTAAATACAGGTAGAAATACTGAAGTATTTGTTTGGGGTTTTTTGTTAGCCAATATAATTACAATACTGCTGGTCTTAAGAGTAATAACGAAATTGAATTTACATGTAGGTATTCAACAATTCTTCTATATAATTTCTTTGCAGAAAATGTTAGCCATATTCCAGTGTTTCAATTAGAAGATGTTTCTTAAAATTGTAGTTAGAGTTCAATTATTAATTTATCTTACTGTACTGTAGAAATATGTCATCAAAGATTAGTTAACCTGACATGTGCCTAAAAAGATATTGCATCACCTTATAAGTTTAGAAAATATCACTGAAGAGATTTGTTCTACAAATGGGTACAAACAGTAAACAGTTGCAATGACAAATCATTTGTCATATTCAGAAGCTCTTTTATGCTATTTTGAAACCTCTGCAATTTTTCAAATTGATTAAAAGCTGCCATTTGCAACGTTGATAAAGTTCTTATGTACCAAAATCATTCCTATTCATTCTCTGCCTCCTGGAACATATTTGCCTAAAGCCAATACTGAATCAAGTTGTATTTTCTTAGACAACCCATATAACTCTCTACTTATATAACTCTTATGATATATTATTTTACTGGATTTTGTCATTTTAGATTGCAATAATTATAATTTCTGCTCTCATTAGAACTTTGTCACATAATTTTTAAAAAAAAAAAAAAGCAACTGCTGAGCCCATATAAGCACAGATCTCCTGATAATAAGACATTATAAATGAGAATGATAAAATGTTTGGAATTATATTCAAATGAGAACGTAGAAGTATCTTTCATCTACAGGGAAATGCTTCATCAAAAAAAAACCTCTGTACAGAAATAAACAAGAATTGATTACAACTTTATTATACTTTCCTTTATTTAAATATTTCTGTGTATTTCTATTTGCATTAAAATCATGTCTTTCCACTTATGACATAACTTTTTTATGAGGTGTAAGATAGGTAAGCAGCTTTCTGTGATGGCAGTGCCTTTGCTACTGATGGATTTGACTGCTGATGTAACATTCTACTGTCATGGCTTCTGTTACCTTTCTTCAGCAAAGCTGCTTGTCAGGCCATAAAACATTCATCTTCCTGGGGTAAAAACAAAGAAAAAAAGAATGATGCTTATCAACACAATGTGTGTATTTTCATATTATCTCTATATTTAAAATGAAGACACTTGAGGATTGTGAGTAATGTGGTGGGCTGACCCTGGCTGAAGTCCAGGTGCCCACCAAAGCCTCTCTATCACTTTCCCCTCCTTAACTAGACATGGGAGAAAAGGTGTAATGAACGGCTCGTGGGTCGAGATAAGGACAGGGACTGTTCACCAATTACCATCTTGGGCAAAACAGACTAAACTTAGAGAAGAATTAATCTGGTTTATTATCAAGCAAAACAGAGTGAAGCAATGAGAAATAAAATGAAATCTTAAAACACCTCTCCCCACTCCTCCCTTCTTCCTGGACATAACTTCACTCCAGATCTCTGGGGGGGATGGAGCTGGGGGTTACAGTCAGTTGATCACACGTTGTTTCAGCCACTTCCTCCTCAGGGGGAGGACTCTTCCCCTGCACCAACGTGGGGTCCCTCTCATGAGAGACAGTCCTTCACAAGCTGCTCCAGCATGGGTCTCTCCCATGGGGTACAGACCTTCAGGAGCAGACTGCTCCGGTGTGTGTCCCCCATGGGGTCACAAGTCCTGACAGCAAACCTGCTCTGGCATGGGCTTCCTTCTCCATGGATTCACAGATCCTGCCAGGAGCTTACTCCAGTGAGGGCTTCCCACAGGGTCATAGACTCCTTCAGGTGTCTCCACCTCTTCTGGCGTGGGGTCCTCCATGGGCTGCAGGTGGAATCTCTGCACCTCATCATCCTTCCTCCATGGGCTGCAGCGGGACAGCCTGCCTCACCATGGTCTTTACCACAGGCTGCAGGGAAATCTCTGCCCAAGCACCTGGAGCACCTCCTCCTCCTTCTTCTTCATTGACCATGGTGTCTTCAGAGTATCTTACATCTTCTCACTCCTCTCTCTGGCTGCAAAAGCCCCTGTGATTTTTTTTTTTTCCTTTCTTAAATATGTTACCCGAGAGGCACTACCATTGTTGCTGATTGGCTCGGTCTTGGCCAGCAGAGGGTCCGTCTTGGAGCCGGCTGGCATTGTCTCTATCATACATGCGGGAAGCTTCCAGCAGCTTCTCACAGCATCCACCCCTGTGCCCTCCCCGCTACCAAAACCTTACCACGCAAACCCAGAACAAATAATGAGTCACACTCACACACAAATATATTAAAATGTGGTCTGTGATCACTTTCTAATATCAATCTAGTGCTTTACCCAGGCGGTGTGAGAATCTACAGAGAATCCTACTCTACAGAGACCTAGTATTATATGGACATAATAGTATTATATGGACATACTGTTTTTTTCATTATAAACAAAACACTCAAGCAGATGGGAATATCAAAGTGAAAAGACTGCCACTCATCTTTGCTGTATACTTCCTACTGCAGGCACTGGGGTTAGGGCACATGGAGTAAACGTGTTTTGAATAGCTTTGAGACTTTGGTACTCTAAGCTTGCCTCTAGAGTAAAATTAATATAAACATATATGGTGCTTTTGAAAAGAAGAATCCACAGTGTTTAAAATCATCAAAGCCATGTGGATGAAATTACTGCTTTTTAATTTGTTTCCTTTTTTTTTCTTTTTCTGCTTGTCAAGCTATCACTGTGTTGTTTCACTAGAATTACGTTAAAGATGGGGTGCTCATCGTGTTAGTCCCATTACCAGGTACTAACACAGTAGGTCCTTGCCAGCAAGAGCTACAGTTCACATCTAAATGTACCATTTTTCATATTTATTCATATTTTATAGGTGTTACTCAGTCATATCAGTGTGGTTATGTTTGACTTGTTTGGGAGGGCAAGGGGTTTTTTTGGTTGTTTTGGGTTTTTTTCTTTCTTAAATTGAAAACAATTTGCCAAGGAGAAACATAGGCCAGCAGCTCTCTGAAGATTGAGAAGCCAGGGGTCCCTAGGGGAGGCAGGGCAGGACCTGGTAGCCAGGGTCTGTCCCATCAGAGCAGCAAGAGAGCAGGGCAGCCCAGGGCACCAGGGGCAGCCCCGGCCCCCAGCATCAGGAAAAGAAGTGTGACCAGCAGGTCGAGGGAGGTGAGTCTCCCCCTCTATTTCACTATTGTGAGACCTCTCCTGAAGTACTTTATTCAGCTCTGGGGCTCATAACATAAGGACATGGAGCTGCTGGAGCGAGTCCAGAGGAGGGCCACAAAGCTGATCAGAGAGCTGGAGCACCTCTCCTACGAGGACAGGCTGAGGGAGCTGGGGTTGTTCAGCCTGAAGAAGAGAAGGCTCCGGGGAGACCTAATTGTGGCCTTCCAGTACCTAAAGGAGGCCTACAAGAAAGTGGGAGCAGGACTTTTTATAAAGGCATGTATTGATAGGACAAGGGTAATGGCTTGTTTTTCACACTGTGTGCTTTCTAGATCAGTTCATGTCTTTTAAAATCATGTGCATTTGATATAAACAAAGAAATATTTATATAATAAACACAATAAATTGGCTCACACAATGTCAGTATCTCTTCCTTTTCAATCCCAATAAAGAATTCAGTTTGCTAGTAACTGTAGAAATATAAATTGCATTGTTACAACTTTTTTTTAATATAGAGTTAATCACACAGATACAAGTTTGTTTCCCCAGACTTTCTCAGGATTTACCAGCTAAAGGCAAACTTACTGTATCTCCAGTTCTCTTCATGTCTGTTGTGCAACTACTGCATATTGTCTTGCTATACAGGTCCTGCAAAACCAAAACAAAAGTAAATAAATGCAAAAATAAGAAAATGACATCCTTCTAATCTCAAATGGAAAATATAAGTACATAAATGTTACGCTGGAGCAATCATTGCATTCATGATACAGATTATAAAGTTGCAGTAAAAGGCTACAACTCAAGAATGCAAATAAGTTATTTTGAGTTCCGGTTCAGGCAATTTTCTATTAGAAAATATTGTTTGATGATATCATTTGCATAATATACGAGACATAAGCAATATACAATGTCATAGAAATGTCTAAATACTCGCAGTAACCCTGCCTCTGCATATAATGAAATATTTCTGGTTATAAAAATCAGATGTTTTCTCTAATGATGGTTTCTCACCTTATGGACACAGAATTAAGAAAAAGGGTAACAAAGGGACATTTACTACTGCTGCAAACTACGAAGACATGACCCCTTTTTTAAATCGTTCTACCTTCTTCCTAAAAAACAATATTTCTAGACATACTTTCAGATGGTAACCTGTAAAGGTTATTTAAAAACTTTAGTTGTGTGGTACCTAGGAAATTTTCCCAATTATATCTTAAATATATTAATTTTCAGCTTATGGTCACTTTTCTTTCCACTAGCGTTCTGCTTCAGTTTAAATATCTTTCTCAAGAGGAAGTAATCCTATAGTAAACACATCCTTGTACTTTACGTGTGCTTTCATTTTATCTTCAGACTTCTGGTTCTTGTAACTACTTCTTGTGTCAAAGTTTGTTCATAAGTTATGTAAAGGGAATCCAGTCTGTTTGGTCTTTTTCAGATGATGCTTTTCTTCCTTCATGTATACTGTTGTTACCATGTGGCATTATCCTTAGCCACACACAACTGAAAAAAAAAAATCCTCTTAGGTTTACACTTACTTGTTAGAATTTAAAAATAAAATTATTACTGCTGACAAGGATAAACTCTGAGATCTGCTTCCTGCTGCAGTATGTTAGTTACATAGTTAGATTTGCATCTTCATTCCAATCAGCTAACAAGGTTCTTATTGAAAATTGAAGCAATAATTATGTTTAGTTTAGGATCTGCATCCTGATTATCTTTCATCTACACCCTGTCTTTTTTTCTTATATTCCTCCTACCAACCCTCCATCTTCAAACATAAGCATACTATGTAGCTTGTTGCTGATAAGTCCATTTCCCTTTTCTTTGCTAGTTCTGTTCTGAGTCCCAGTAGCCTTTCTAATTGTGACCATTTCTCTATATTTGTGGGGTTTTTTTCTTCTAGAGTCATTCCTACTCATTTCCCCATTTGGAATGCAAATTTCAAGAGGTCTTAGTACCTTTGTCTTACAGAAGGGGTTATTTTTTATTTTATTTTTTTATCAGCAAAAATATTATTTAATTGCTTAACCTGTCCTTTTGATTTTGCATGTTTTCCATTTGGAAAATAAAACCCAATTTGTAGTAGAAATATAGCAGTATTGGTTATAGACTTATATCACGAGTAAATGATGAGTAAATAACATGATGGCTTACATGACAAGTGGTGTTCCTCACAGGTCGATATTGTGCTGTTTAAAAATCATTGTCAACCACATGGACAGTGAGACTGAGTCCACCCTCAGAAAGTTTCCTGATGACACCAAGCTGTGTGGTGCACTCAACATGGTGGAAGGAAGGGATACCCTCCAGAGGCACCTTGACAGGCTTGGGAAGAGGGATCCTGTGAATCTCATGAAGTTCAACGTGGCAAAGTGCAAGGTCCTGCACATGGGTGGGGGCAATTCCAAACACAACTACCAGCTGTGTGGGGAATGAATTGAGAGCAGGTCTAAGAAGAAAGACTTGGAGGTGTTGGTTGATGAGAAGCTACACATGGCTGGAACTGGAGCACCTCTCCTATGAAGACAGACAGAGAGTTGGTGTTATTCAGCCTGGAGAAGAGAAGATTCCAGGGAGAACTTTTTGCAGCCTTCCGGTACCTGAAGGGGGTCTACAAGAAAACTGGACAGGGACTTTTTACAAGGGTATGTAGTGATAGGACAAGGTATAATGGCCTTAAGCTGAAGGAGCGTAGATTTAGATTAGATATAAGGAACGAATTCTTCACTATGAAGGTGGTGAGGCACTGACACATGTTGCCCAGAGAAGTTGTGGATGGCCCCTCCCTGGAAGTGTTAAAGACCAAGTTGGATGGGGTTTTCACAGAATCGCAGAATCACAGAATATCCTGAGTTAGAAGGGACACATAAGAATAATCGAGTCCAACTCCTGGCTTCACACAGGACCAGCCCGATGAGAGCAGATGACTGAAAGCATTGTTCAGATTCTTCTGGAACTCAGCATCAACTTTGGTGCTGTCACCACCTCCCTGTGGAGCCTGTTCCAGTGCCCGACCAGCCTCTCTGTGAAGAATCTTTTCCTGATCTCCAACCTAAACCTCCCCTGTTGCAGCTTCATGCCATTCCCTTGGGTTCTATCACTGGTCACCAGAGGGAGGAGATCAGCACCTGCCCCATCGCTCCTCCTCAGGAGAAAGCTGCAGGCTGTGATAAGGTCTCCCCTCAGCCTCCTCTTCTCCAGGCTGAGCAAATCAAGGGACTTCAGCCTCTCCTCATATGGCTTCTCCTCATATTGCTTCCCCTGTAGAATCTTCACCATCTTTGTTGCCCTCCTTTGGACACTCTCCAATAGTTTTATGTCCTTTTTGTACTGTGGCACCCAAAACTGCACACAGTACTTGAGGTCAGGCCGCACCAGCACAGTGTAGAGTGGGACTTCATGTCCCCAGAGCAGCTGGCAATGCCGTGCTTGATGCACCCCAGGATACGGTTGGCCTTCCTGGCAGCCTGGGCACACTGTTGACTCATGTTCAACTTGCTGTTGACCAAGACCCCCAAATCTTTTTCAGCATGGCTGGTCTCCAGCATCTCATCGCCCAGTCTGTATGTACAGCCAGGGTTGCCCCTTCCCAGGTGCAGAATCTGGCACTTGCTCTTGTTAAACTTCATGTGGTTGGTGATTGCTCAGTTCTCTAATCTGTCCAGATCCCTCTGCAAGGCCTTGCCACCTTTGACAGAATCAGCAGCTCCTCCCAATTTGGTGTCATCTGCAAACTTGCTCATGGCACCT